>BGNK01005338.1:328-39780 GCA_003297005.1 Symbiodinium sp. clade A Y106
GGCAGTGCTTGGCACGCTGAGACCGCCGAGAATATGTTGCTTCTGCTGGACCCAATTGTTTCTGCTGAACATTTTCCCAGTGATGCGCCCTCTCAGGCGAACTCGGTGTACGACGCCCCTCAGTGGGCGACGCTGCGACCCTTGTGCCTCAATCTCACGGGGCGGGCACACTTCTTCAGCCTTGAGCCACCCCCTCAGGCCACGCTGAATCTGGACCGCCCCACCAGTATGCCATTGAAGCAGGCTGTTTCTCTCCTCACTTGGACCGAAGACGCCTGCCGTGTGCTAATTGCCTGTGCTTCCGAAGCGGTTGCGCGGCCTGTACGCCTCGCCTGTTCAGGGCTTTGGATCTCCCTGCCCATAGCCAGAACTTGGTTTGAGGCCCTGGGCTTTAGGTGCGATGATGAAGGATTCCGCACCCCACGATGAGCNGGCCTGTACGCCTCGCCTGTTCAGGGCTTTGGATCTCCCTGCCCATAGCCAGAACTTGGTTTGAGGCCCTGGGCTTTAGGTGCGATGATGAAGGATTCCGCACCCCACGATGAGCCCTTTTTGTTTCACCCTGTTGAATTCATGTGCTAGGCGTGCGTCTGAATCAAGACACTCTCGTCCGCAAATAAAAAAATATGTATGATTATGTATGTATGCTGTAATGTAGGTAGATAGGCAAGCAGGTAGGTAGGTAGGTATGTATGTCCACGCGCATAGCGATGCCCTGACCTCTTCGTTGATTCGGAGCTTCGTCAGACCGAGGCCTTGTATGGAGCTGGTGGCATCAGTCTGCTAATGCGTACTTTGGACCTGTGCCACCCCCACTTTCCAGCTGTGCTATGCCAACTGTGCTTGTGGAATGAACACGATCTGTCCTGATCGCCACGCCGAGCGTTGCATGGCCGATGCTTCAACAGCATAGTGGCATAGTAATTTCTCTTGAGTGCATGCCTTTGCTTTCCTTGCTGCTTCTTGTCTCGCTGTCCACTGCAGCCGTTTTCCATTGGCCATCGAGGCCAGGCTTGTGCTGAATACTGTCACAGGGAAGGATTCGAGATGTGAGGAGTTGAGGTGTCCTACTTCGTAGCTGCCGGAATGTGCGTGAAGTAGGCTGTAGATTCCACTACACTACACTTTGAGCTTGCAAAGCGCCATGTTCGCATCATGCGAGAAGCTACGGACGGTTCCGAAGTGGCACAAGTCCCACCGTCCGGAGACGACACCGACGGTAACGCTGACGGTGCCACCGACAGTCTGGCGGCAACAAACTCAGCACCGGAGGGCAACAGCTCTGGGCGTGGAGTCGATGGCGAGACTGGTGAGGCAGCCCAGGAAACTGGGTTCTTGTTAAGGAATTTAATTTGGGTATATTAAGTTACCATAGTAGGGGACTATATAGTAATTAAATAAGACTGTGTCCTGATTATGGTAACTTAAACTAACTCCCCTAACAAGAAGCCCCTAAACCCCAAACCCTGAAACCCTAAACCCCTGACCCTAAATCCCTAAACAAGAGCCAAGGAAAGGCCTCAAGGCCGCTTGCAGCAGGCCTTGGGCCGCGCCGCGGCGCCCCTGGCGGGCGCAGCCAGCGGCGCTCTTGGCGGAGCCCTTGGTGGGAGTTTCCGAAAATTAGGGGTACCTTTACAGGGATCGATAAGGGTTCCTTAAAGGGATCTATACAGGGTTTAGGGTTTCCGAATCCGAAAATTAGGGGATACCAAGAAGGATCCTACTAGTAAGGTAGCTACATTAGGGTCCCTCATTTTCGGGTAGTCCCAGGTGTAGCCGCAGTTGCCAGTGGTGGAGCCCTGGGTGCCCTTGCTGCTGTGGCCTTGGCCGGAACATTGGTGTCCACTGCCGTCAAGGCACAGGCAGCGCAAGACCAACAGCTGCCGACTGAGCAGTCGCAGATCGAGACTCACAGTCAAGAACCCGTTGGCATTGAAGATCTTGCCGACGCTTCAGAATCGCGGCAGTCGCAACACGCAGAAAACTATCCAGATGACAATGGAGGGCCGCTACCACCTCCGGAGGAATGCCCGGGACATGTTTCGCAAAAGGGTATCCAGTATTGTTGAGTCCCTTGATTACTGGGAAGCCGACGGTAGTTAGTAATGAGATGGTTACGGCAAAAGTAACGGTATTGAATAGTAATGGTAATAGCAATAGTATCACATACTCCATCGGTGGTTGCATTGACCCAACTCCAGACCACAGCACGTGCAGGAGGACGATGCGGAGTCTACAGAGTCAGAGTCGGAGGTGGGGCTGCGGCCCCGGTACATGTCGTGCCTCCGATTGGCGTGAGTGAATCACGAATTCGGAGGAAGCTTGGAACAAGAGTGCCACACGAGCCTTTGCAATCCGCTTCCGGCAGTGCTCGAAGCTCCATCCTGGTGTTCATCGCTCAGGTCGAGACAGGCCTTTGCTGATCGTGTGGAGGTTGCGGAGCCTGAATCCCAGGCAAGGCATCCTCAGAGATTCAATCCGTCCTGCCGTAAATCATGCCACGTCCAACAAAGCGGAGCAATCTAGACCGATATGAAGGACAAAGACTCAATTGCTCAAAGCTTTCAACGTATCCTTACACAGCGACTCATAGTTATAGAAGCATCGCGTGCACTCCGTCGCACTCGAGTTCCAGCATTGAGTTGAGCTGTATGTAGAAGGAAATTCGACAACTTGATTCCTAAAGAGCACTGACTCCAGGACGGTGACGCTGATTACGCCCAGCTTCTTCTGGCTGGCTCCGAGCTGGTGGGGAGCATTTGATTAAAGGGCCATTAAAGGGTACGTATGCCCATTGTGCGAGTAGTGGAGGTGATTTGGTAGTGATGGGGGTGGTGCTGCCAGTAATCTGCCAATGATGATGATGGTCATTGCATGGTCGTGGTTGTGATCATGGTGGTGGCGGTGATGATGATGACGAGGAGTAGGGAGGAGGAGGAGGAGGAGGAGGAGGAGCGGGAGGAGGTGAAGAAGGAGGACAGGAGGCCAGTGATAGCGATAAGTACGGGTTGTCGATGCTGCTGATGATGGCTATGGTGATGGTCGATGTTTTGACGATGATGAGGTGGTGTTGGTGGTAGGGGCGGCGGCCGTGGTGGTCTTGACTGCGATCGCGGTGGTTGCGTCTACTGCTACAAGTAGTTAAAAGTAGCACTGAGGATAGGGACGATGATGCTCTAGATTGCGGGTGATGTTCAGAATAAGACATGCCGCAGCATGCAAGTTTTCCGCTAGCACTAGTGCGAGATGGTGTGCAGTTTGATGAATGTACGTATTTTCAGTCATTCACTCGTCGAGCCGTGTTTATAGCGGGCCGAAGCCGATCACTCTGCAGCAGTCCGTTGAGCTTGGATCCACACCCGCCAGTTGCCACTGGTCCGATTGCTGCATCGTCTACACGTACCCTGGTCGAGCACAGCTTGTGTGCAAATGCCGGGCGACTGACAGCAGCACCTTACACCCGCACTCCCCAGTTGGATAGAGCATAGTACAGCGAGGAGTCAGCTTAGCCTTTGCGATGGCCTTCTTTTGTCTTGGGCGAGTGCTTGATAACTCAAGTATCCAGCCACTTACAAAGCCTAAGTTTGAACCGGACATTAACCTCCAGTCCCGATCCTGGTAGCCCACAACCTTGCACCCTAAATCCTAGCAGAGAGTTTGAGTCTCAAATGCCGTCTGCCGAGGCAAAGGATCCAAGGCAGATGGAGCAGCTGTGCCACGAGCAGGTCTCGTTTGGGTTTATTGTTAAGGGTTGAGGTCGTTTGGGTTTAGTGACTGGTTTTGAGTTTAAGGGTTCACACCTTACGGGCTTTGTGGCTTAAGGATTTAAGGGTTTGGGGGTTTTGTCAGGATTTGACGGTTTTATAGGGTTTGGGGAGCGAGCTGGTGCAACACAGCAGCTCAATCTTTCAAGTCCATTCCGAAGAGCCGACAGGCATCACAAAACGGAAGGTATCCCTAAGAGGTGAATTTGTTCCTTCAGGCGGTCTGCTGCTTGTAGACTTAGTTGGCAGAGGCGTGCTGAGTTGAAGTGGTGTTAGCAGATCAGCTGCGGCATAAACTTTACCAGCTTTTTTGCGAGGACTCTGGCTTTGCTGGACAGCAGTTTCTTCAGGCCTTTGGTTGTGAATTCGAGTCTAAAAGCCGCGCACGGAATCCTCAAGCCCGAGTTTGGTGCCTTGGAAGTGCTTGCTGCCAAATCTGTTTGTCAGTTTCCGGGAAGCTGCACTTATGCACCCGATTTTTACTCGAGAGCAACGGCAACGGTGCAAACTGCACAGTTTGGATATCTTCATAATGTCAAGAGTGGACCAAGCCTGACTGCTGGAAAGCACTAGCAAATGGACAAGACTCCTAGGCCCTAGGCTCCACCCTAAAAACCCTTAAGGGCTTTATCAGTTTCCTTGAAGGCTTCCCCTGAAGGCACAGCTAAGAGTCACCAACAACCAACGAAAGAACTGCTGACAAACCTTTGGCAAAAAACCAGAGACCTTCACAGAAGCTGGGACAGGGCTTGGTTCGCTTGAGCGCAGACGGCGAGGTCCTGCGTGACAGAGATGCCAAAGTGTGTAATGGTACTTTCCGAGCTTCAGTTGTTTAGGATTCACTGTAGGCAGGGTTTGGGTTAACTATGTCAGATTTGTTGTGGCTTTGAAAACGTTCTTGGTCTTTGGTTCAATATTTAAGCTTCCATGCATTGTCTTCAATCATGAGGGGTCTAGATTATGAGTCTGGGGATACCTGCGCAGCGGTGATCTGAACCTCTGTTGAACAGAATCTTGCTAAGCCTTCAGGCTTAGGCCTAGAGGAAGTATCAACTCCACTATGCCTAGCAAGAAGACAAAGACACCCAGTTTCCAGCCAGAAGCACTGCGTGCGCCTCCAAATCCCGGAGGGCTCTGGCTCGCTCGTCATTGTGTTAGTAAAAGGCTTAAGCCTAAAACTCAGCAAGAGCACTCGGGCAACTGCCAAATCCCACCTTCCGGCTGCGGCATGTATTTCGACATCGCAGTCGACCGTGGACCGTCACGAAGCGCTAATTCTGGAACGTGGTTCGTAAGCCCACAATTTCGGTTTCTAGCTCCGAATTCTCCACCTTGTTTCAGAGATGTGCAAAGCCTCCCCTACCCGGAAAGCCTAAAGGCTAATCTAGGCAGGCCCTGAACCAGACCCCTTGTAGTGACCCTCATAATACTGTTATAGTCCTAAATTCCTAAACCCCTAAACCCTCCATTGCGCCAGCACGTCCCGGGTTTCTTCCAGCCTGGCAGCGACACCGAGGCTGCCAAGGCCAGGCAAAAGAGAGGGCTCGGGTCGACCCAGAGACTAGAAAATTCCTGACTTAGGGCCCCTCCTCATTGCGGATTCAAACTCTGATCTCAGGACTTCTGTAAGATTTATTCAGGATCACGGCCTTCCTGTTTAAGTAGGGCGGGCTTTGGGAGTCTGAGGGTCTGGGTCAGTCTAAAGCTCAGTGGTGTTTGCAGGCAGTAAGAGTCTTGAAACGAAGGGCTTGTGTGCATTCAACTTCGTGTACATCGTTCAGTTCTGGATACATACATAGGTAGATGGATAGATAGTTACGTGGGTAGGTAGGCAGATAGGTAGTTTACCATAGGTAGATACCGACCTCGCATACAAATACACACATCTATAGGGGAGCCTAAAGGGCTGAGACTAAGGGTTGCCTGACGCTGCTAGACCCTCTAGATGCAACGGCAGAGACAGAGAGAGAGGAGAAACGGGCGGGCCTGGTGCCCGGGGGGCTTAACTCGCCCCTTATGCCTGGGAGAAGAAGATTGGGTGATGGTTTAGGAGGGGTGTGCTTCGGGGGAGTTCACACTGGCACTCGGAGGAACACTTCTTTCCTCCCCGAATAGGGGCCGAGCTGACAGACCGCCGCGAGCCACCGGGGGGTAGGCCTTCGGGCCACGGGTCACCAGGGGCCCTACAAAAATAGCAAGCAAGCAAGCAAGCAAGATATTAATATGATATATATATATATACACATACATACATATCTGTATGCACACACACATACATATATATATATACACACATATATTCTTTTCTTACTACTATATTATTATTACTATAATTACTATTATCAGCATTACTATTTGTACTGCTATTATTATCACTGTTATTATTGGATACCCTGACGGGGTTGCCGTGAGCACCCTTCAGGTCTTCCTGCTCGGGAGTGAGGCGGATGCGCTGCAGCGCCCCGAGGTCTGGAGACCCCAACCAAAGATTCTTAATATATTAAGGGTTTAGGATTCTATATATATATATATATATTATAAGGGTTTAGGATTCTTAGTATATTATTAGGCGTTTAGGATTGGGGTTTTAACTTGCGAATATGAACAAGAATAACAATGGCACTAGTACTAGTAGTAGTATCAACAACGACAAGAAGAATAAGAATACTTACAACAATGAAAATTATATAATGCCAATTATTTAGCAGAAGTACTAGTAATGAATATTATCATAGTAATGATAGCGATGATACTTTTTTATAGGGCTCGGGATAAGTCGGACTTTCTACTCTTACTGTCTTATGGTTCCTATAGAATTATACCTTGTAATGGACCCCAAAATCCTGTTCTTGCACCGCTTCTATATTGAAGCAGTCTTTTTTGAGGGAGGTGTCGGGTTTTGGGGGAGGGGCATGTGGTCATTTTTGAGATGTGGGGTTTGGGGGCAGTGAACCTTTCATGGCGTTGTGCATTATGTTGAGGGTTAGAGGTCTGGCATTCATAGCAAGTGTTTGGGGCCGTCGCGTCTCTTTGTGGAACCAACAAAAGCTCCTTTCCACAAAACCTCTTTTTTCACGGTACATAGAGTTTGACGGTGAAAGAAGTTCGGGTTTGCAGTGTCGGGGTTCAGCGTTAGTGACGGGCTTTGATTACTGGCTGTGTTCTGCATCCGAGCTACCCTTGCGCTGCTCGGACGGAGTCGGGCCGACCAGGAAAAGGCACTACCCCCCATTGAACCCGGGCTTGAAACCTAGATCTGATTCCGGCGGCCTTCGACTTAACCCAGACCTTTCGGAGGATCTCAAAAGTAGATCCCCTAATTTGGGGCCCCATAGTACCCGTGCTGCGCCAAACAGTACCCGTGAGGCTCCAAATAGACTAAAGTAGGTCTTAGGTAGCCATTTCCAAACTTTCGAGCACAGAGTAGGTAGCATTTCTACAATTGGAGCCTTCGGGGTACTGAAGGATAGTTGATAAGAGCACCTTTCCGGGATATACTTTTTTGGTTCTTAAGGATTAGAAACTAAGGGTTACTGACACCCTACTGCTTCAAATCAAAACATTTCATACTTTCCCAACCTGTGAGCCGGGAGCACAACACTGTACATCTATATGCTGCGTATATATTCATTTTGCTTATTGTGATAAAGATTATTAAAATGATCTGCTTTTCGCAGCGTCGCAGGCATTTCTCGAATGCTGGATGCAGACCAATGCTCGCATCCGCTTGGCTACCCTGGACCCTGGGGCTGCATGGAGGGTGTTGGATGTTTGTGTCCCTATAAGAGTATAGTTGGCGCAATGCAACACCCTATTCGAACTATCAAGGCTACTGGGCCTACTGGGATCGTACAGGCGCGGCGCTCGTAGGTTTGGTTGGGGTCTCGTCCCCGTAACCTTGAGACGACGTCACTGGTTGAAGTTGGGGGTGCGGAGGTGCGTGCTGGGTTTTGCAGAAAATCAGTGCTTGACAGTGGAAGACCCGGGCTTTTGATGCTATGATTGCCAGAGCTTGAGCCAGGGTATTCGCATCCCCAATCTCCCAGACTGTCAGGACAGCTCCATAGCTGAGGAGGCCACAGGCTGGAGCAAAGTTGCCGTCTGCTCAAGAAGATGAGAGTTGAGGCATTGCTCAATGTGCTTGGAGGAAGTTCCGAGCTTCACAGAAGACCTGAACAAACGTTCGCTTTAATTGTACTGCTCATGCACTGTTTAGATGTAATGCCTGCACTCATCGAATTCGGCCAGGCCATGTGCATGAGGGCTTCCAAGCAGCTTGGCTCGGAGTGGCCCCGGCGCTGCGGCGGCTCAATGACAGCCGCAAGGCTGTGGCCACTCCTTATATTGACGAAGCAGAAGAAGACGAACATGATAATGATGATGCAACGGTGATGATGGTAATGAGGACTAAGCTAGTGATCATGGTCGTATGCATGATCAAGATGAGGACCAGGATGCTGATGAGAATAGTAAGGCAGGGGTAAGGGCAGGGGTTGTGCTTGCAGTGGCGGTGGCGGTGACGTTTGGTGGCGGAGGCGGGGGTTGATCGTGGTGGTGACGGTGGTGATGGAGGCAGTGGAACCTTCAGCTTGAAGGCCATGAGGACGAACTCGTATATTCACATGTGCAGATGATGGTGATGGTGATGATGTGCTCGTGACGCTCTTGTGGGCATTAGTGCATTGGTCTTCTTAAACCTACGTAGGAGGAGGAGGAGGACTCTCTGTGAGTCGTTGTGGCAGTAGACGTGTCGTATTGTAGCAGCAGTAGCGGCTGCAGCAGTGGCAGTAGCAGTATTGCAGCAGTAGTAGTTTTAGTAGTCGTCGTCGTCGTATAGCCTGACAACTTTGACAAATACTGGAACCCAGGTCCCCAGATGGTGCTAACAAGTATTCGATTCTCAATACACAAATGCCCAAACTAAGGCATCTTGAACTTAAGCAGACTTGGCAAAACCATTGAAGATGTGTTTACAGTCTCCATAATGCCCATTAATTGAATCGCCCTTGAGGTGGTCATTGTGGGCTACTCCTTAGGAGGTGCCCTGGCCACCCTCGGCGCCCTTGACCTGTGCTGCAAAGGCTTCAGGCAGGTCGTCCCTTGCTTTTATTAACTGGAAGTTTAAGGGCTCCAGGCCTGATCCCGAAACCTTTGTTTAGGGCTTCGTTTTGGGGTGCTAACAGTTTTCGGGTGGGCTTGGCAGGACCTTCTGGGGACGGCAAAGACGTGTGAGAGTTCAATTCTCGCGATGTTTGGACAACAAAACCTATTTCAACTTAAACTTTGGCTGGGGTTGTTCGGAGTCTTGGGTTTCAAGTCTTGATCAGACGCCTGCACTGTTGTCCTGCCTTCCTCGGCATGCCTCGAAGTTCTCTATGCGCTGCTCTGCATCACTACTTGGGCCACTTGGGTTTCCCTCAACATTTCCGCGAGAACCCAAATCCCGAAATCCTAGCTTGCACCCACACCCACAGTCCCGGCGCCCGAAAGTATTCAGAAAATCAAGGAGTCCGCCATGGCCCGAATCAGAAGTTCTTTAGAAAATCTTGAACCCCCCCCTCCCCCTTCAGAAAGAAGGGGACCCCTAATCCTGGAACAGCAATTGTTAGAGCCCGCTGCCGAGGAGCTGATAACGTTTGGAAGCCCCAGAGTCGGGAACGACTTCTGGCAGCAGAAAGTCTTCTGCTCTGAGTTTGTAGAGGCCGACGCAGGGGTTTAGGCTTTAGCAGGCTGATCTCTAGACTTTAGGGTGGAGGGGGGTGGGGGGCGTGTGAGGAGTGAGGACCAGTCGATCCGAATCCGGCTGTTGATTCCACCAGTTTGTCGATGCATGTGAGCGCAGCTCGACTACTGCCCGAAGCCCGAAGCGCTGAGGAGATATTTCGCAACTTCTTTCGGGAGAAGTGCCTCACAACGGGGGCCTTGCGGGTGGCGCGTTTCGTCAACACGCTGGACCTTGTTCCCCATGTGGCACGGCCGAGTGGCAAACCGGAGTTGTGGTTTTTGCTTGTGTTGAGTGTGTTTTGGAGCTCCTGGGTCTCATAAGATCACAAGCCGTCACAAGACAAGGCCAATCAAACAAAGAACGCAGGATAAACAAGACAGAGGGGCATAGCACATGTGGTCTTCCCCCCATAGATGCGCCTGATCATTGTCCACCCTGCCTCTCTTTGACTGCAAGGTGCCATTGAATCCAGCTGATGCTGTTGATGCTACAAGGCCAGATGGGCGAAAGAAGCCCGAAAACCTAACACAATGGCTTGCAGCAGAGAATTGTTTTGAAGCTCGTCGAGATTTTGAAGAAGATGTCAAGCGGAAGTCCTAAACCTTACAAGAATCCTACGTCAGACTGGAAAAGGTCTGAACCCCATCCCTTGCATGCCCGAAATCCTTAGCTACACAAGCCTCTTCAACTCTGTACCCCCAGCAGTTCGACTCCAGTACAGGAGTGTCTGGGTTTTCAGGGTTTCTGGTGCTCTGGGGTTGCAGGATGTTAGGATTCGAGGACACTACCTGGAACCCAAAGAAGTATGTAGAATAATGGCCTTTTTGAGGTTTTGGGCCATTATTTTACCTACTTTTGGGGGTCTGGGTGGGGTTTTATCAAAATCTTTATTTGCTCAAACACTGGAAGTCTCTTCTCTGATGCAGGCAAGGGCAGCTCTGGCAAAGCGTCGAGGAAACCTTGATGCACCGTCTGCCTCAGGAGCACCTCACAGGACCTTGATTGGAAAGGCTTCATGCGATCTATTGTCTCTTTTTGATTGTCATTCTGGCATGCGCTACCAGAAAAAATGGGAGTATCATGTGCATTCATTATTATAAGACGCAGATTACTCGTTTGCGCTGCTAAAAGGCTGTATAAATCAATGCTGCCAGTCACTGGCATCAGTGAGGCCCGGATGCAAAACACGTGACATGCTGAAGCAGAGCTTAATGCATAAACTCGCCTAGTCAGGGCTTCCGGGCACTGCATGCAACACCTGACGAACTGCATTCGCGCTTTGGTGAGAGTATAGAGGGCTCCTTCAGGGAAAAGGTGAGCCTCAAGTTGGGCATTTTTGCAGGGAATACTGGTGACTAGTATAGACCATGTTTCAGGTCAGAAGGAATCAGAAGTCTTCAAGACTTGGTGGTCACGGCAAGCTATCCCAGAGCCTTCCTGAAGCGAACCTGGCCTGCAGGACCCGGCTTGGGTTCCTACGTACATGCTACTTCGCTGAAGATATCTCAGGGGGCTGTTTGTCAGCCCTAGGACAGTGTGCGTGGATTCGTGTTTGGGCAGATAAAACCAATGGCTGCATGGCCAGGTTTTGCTTGATCCTGTGTTATGCTGCATGTCGGCCTTTAACTGATATAGGAATTTGGAAGTCCTGCGCAGAAATGGCACCCCGGCAGACGCGCCAAGCATGCGATGCTTGTTGCGTATGTTACATCAACGGTGGCAGCACGAGGATTGACGCTGATTACAACCGGTTGGAGAGGCCATCTGCAGAATTTGCATGAAGCATGTGCCAGAATGGAGTGGTGTTGCTCCACATTGATGCCCCTGGGTTCTTTCCAAGCTCGTACTTAGGGCTCGTTTGCACCCGTCTCGCCAGCGATACCTTGGCCCAATTTTGACTCCTAGGCCCTGCCCTAAACCTTTCCGGCCAAGTCTCAGCCGTGTCCATGCCATGCGATCGGGGATCCGGCAATCTTCCAGAAAGCCTTTGCCAGGAAGCCCTGCAACCGTCATTGCTTGCTAGGTAGGAGGGAAAAAAATCATCAACGGTAACATCGCAGCATCATCGCAGCGAGTTTATGTAGCTGCCTGTGCCTCATGCCACGACAAGAAACATAAACAAAGGCAGAGAGACACTACTCCAGGAACACGACGGGATAGAGCCCTCTCTGTCTCTCTCGCGCTCTCGCTCGCTCTCTCTCGCTCTCTCTCCCCCTCTCTCGCTCTCTCGCTCTCTCGCTCTCTCTCTCTCCCTCCCTCCCTTCCTCGCTCCCTCGCTCTCTCTCTCTCTCTCTCCCTCCCTCCCTCCCTCCCTCCCTCCCTCGCTCGCTCGCTCGCTCGCTCTCTCTCTCTCTCTCTCTCCCCCTCTCTCTCTCTCTCTCTCTCTCTGTCTCTCTCTTTTATTACACTGTGCAATCGCTCGGCATAACTATATAGTATATGTACATATGCACGTGGGTTTATAAAGGTGTATGTGCGTGTGTATAGGTACTTTGTGTGTGCATGTGTTGATGAATGGATGGATGGATGGCTGGGTGGATGGATGGATGGACGTACAGTTGCACATGGCATGTGCGTGCCTTTTCCTTGTGTATCGACATTTCTTGCGCCGTGTGTATGTACAAACAGAAGATGTCAGCACGCATTTGTATCAAGACTGGACAAAGGGTTTAGAGTTGGTTCGTGCTTGGATCGGGAGGGAGAGAGAGAGGGCAAGGCGAGCGCCAGAGAGAGAGATGGAGAGGCAGAGAGAGGGAGAACAAGGTGAGTCCGGGCACCGTCCTCGACGGATTGTCCACGGGGCTCACCGGAATGGTCGCGCGGCTCGCTGCTGTCGCACCGGACGGGGAGAGGCACTTCCAGCTTCTGTCGGCTGAGGGAAGGGACTCTCTTGACTCGGGTTTGACGGCAGAGCCCATGGATGAGTCAATTCGGGTGTAGGACCAGGGTTTAGGGTTTTTTTGCCTTTCTGCATCTACGATGTTAGCGCCAAAATCTCGACACCCTGAATCCTGCGTCAGTTAGATCTCCATTACGACCCACTCACCCCGGAACCGATACCTTAAATTGGGGCTTTTTAATTAATCTAGTCAATCTAGTCTAGGTGACCAATCAATGTAGTTGCGACCAATTTGGGCATCCTTCAGTTTGGTATTTCAGGTATTCATACAACGCATGCACACAGGCATGCGCGCTGAAGCCCCGCACCCCAACCCCCACAAGAAATCTCAGAACCCTAAAACCACTAATTGCAGCAAAAACGCGATCTGCCCCTGAGTTTCGAAATCCCCAAAACCCCAAACTTTGCCCGATGATCAGGGCCGTCGGCCTGACCTCTCTACCGGCGGAGTTCCTCTCCGAGACTATGGCTGTCTTAAGATTCCGTGAAGGGCCCTACAAGAGTGCTACAAGGGTTCTGTAGTGGTTCTACAAGGGTAGTACACGGGCTCTATTGTGGCCTGCGGGCACTATACGGGTGCTGTGGGTTTGGGGCTTCGGGGTTGGATTTTATGGTTGCAGCGTTGGGGTGTTGGGTTCTTTTAGGTTTTCGGGAGTTGAGCTTGGGGGTGTTGTGAAGGTCTTACAGTAGTAGGGTATAAGAGTTTTTTCCGATGTTTTGACGGTTTTGCAGGTTGACAATGTTTGAGACTTAGGCGCTTACTAGCGCTCGCGGGGTCAGCAAGAGACTGTTCTTTTGGTACTTACAGCCCTTTTGCACAGTATCCATTTTCTGTGTGTAACGGCAAGGGTTTTTGGCAGACTGTTCGATAGGCATCGTAAACAAGGATTCTATGATATTTCTGGAGGACGAGTGTAGGAGTGTAGGATGGTACTTCAGCTGAGTATTTCATGTACAATCCGAGAGTACGTGGGTTCTCAACCACAATCTCATGCAGCAAAGATCGCAGCATTTCTGCACGAACTAGCCGGTGCAACGTACTAGTTTGTGTAGTAGTAGTCGTCGTCGTGCTTCTCGAAATCGATCAGCCACCCAGGAGCACTCTCTCAGGAGTTACCTACGCCCCTTGGCTGTGAAGTTTCTTGGCGTGTCGAGTGAGAGGCCTGTGCTGCACTGCAGCAAGATCCGACGGCCGGCTTTAGCTCTGGCATCAGTCCTTGGTGCTTCTGAAGGGGTAGATGTGTCCGAAACCGTGAAACCTTTCTTGGTCAGATCACTTTTGCCACCAACCGTGAGTCCAGAACCTCTTTCACCAGGTCTGCTGAATGCTTGAGTTTCAGGTACCTGCTTGTAGGCTAGTTGAAGTCGTAGCTTGCATCTGGGGTTTTGCTGATGGCCAATTCATCATGGGAAGCATCATGTGAACTCCCTGAAGTTTGTTTTGATATACAGGATGGCAGCATGCAGGCCCCGTTGGCCCATGTTACAGCAGATGCGGGTCATGTTGCATCAACTGTTCCGAAGCAAACTTCAGTCTCAGTTCGCCTTAGGGCTGGGTTCATGTTCAGGAGCTGTATTCACAAAAAGTTAGATTAGAGTTTAGAGTCTGGTAACTTCGGGGGGGGTTTATGAACAAGAACACCCCCAAGGCGCTGATAAGCGCAGCAAAGCCCGCTTCTATATCTTATGAAACCCTTCATAATGCAATAGTCACCAAAAACCAAGTCAAATCATTGGCCCCCAATTTGGCTTTTGGGGCTCTTAATGTCTCCTGACACCGTGCTAAGACTTCGGTTGATATGACGTTTATGGGTTACGAGTCCTTGACTGAAACCTTATAAACCTTAAGCCGAGCAATTCCGCGCATTCACCGTTGTGGCAGCTGGTTATGACGATGAAAATTCTTCGGTGGTGAGAGCTCCTAAGTTTGGTAGTTGGATCTGCACCTGAGAGATAAGCCCTTGCTCAAGGTACACTTGCAGCCGCCCCAAAGCCGGCGTGGCTGACAGTGCCACTGGGACCCCACACCTCTTGGCTCGGAAGCTTCTGAACTCTATCAACACAAGCCTAACACCTCACGGCAGAATCCTAAGCCTGAAGATTTTCGGGAATGGTTCAGTTAAGGGGTCCGTACAGTCAGGATACTAGTGTTTGGGGTCTATATTGAGAGTCTCTTATTCGATTTATCTGCCGGCAAGTTAGCTCGAGCTCCAATCTTATGCATCTGTGTGCTGCACTGCTCATCTCAATACCTTTCAGCTCCACAAGACCCATGTGCCGAACGGGATTCTGCAGTATCCACGATAATCAAGAGGGCGATCACTTTATGGTGACATAGATTAACTTAGATTGAATATTCGCAATAAGTCCCAATAGCACCGACATATATGGAGGAGCTTTGCTTGCTTGTTCAGGGGGCCGTGTTTGAAGGACGCCTCTACGTCCGGCTTTGAACGTTAAAGGAATTAACATCTCAGTGTCTCAATGTTTTCCAACCTTAACAGCACTTGGTCCTAGCATCTTGAACGTGTCCTGTAAACGCCCGAGTCGCAGCGCCTCTCCCGCAGCACACTATCAACGCGGCAGAACCTATCCTGAAGCCGAGCCAAGCAGTCTAAGCCACAAAGAAAGCTCAACCAAACCACCCTGAAGTCTCAAGCAGACACCCTACAAGCTCAAGATATCCTGCAATCTTTCGCTATATTACCTCTTACAAACTCTATGACGAGCCCCCATGAGCCCGTCTATTCAGACCTCGTTAGGCCAGCCCTTCTGTTCTCAAAGTGAAACGTTGCGAACACCCGACTTTGCATACACAGCCATGGATCAGAAACCGAACACTTCTGTATCAACCCGATGTCCCCGCCGAACATCTTACAAACGTTGACGAAAAATTAAATTTCAACAAACCGCAAACCCTGTCTTGTTTCAATCAGCCCTATAAGCAGAGTGCCAAAACACTCAGAAAGCAGCGAAGAGGTCTCTCTCTCTCTCTCTCGCTCTCTCTCTCGAGGGAGAGAGGGAGGGAGAGAGGGAGGGAGAGAGAGAGGGAGAGAGAGAGAGAGAGGGAGGCGGAAAAAGACCCCACATAAGCCCTAAACCTTAAAGCCGCTCAAGAGGTCTACCCTCCTTCTGGACTCTGCTCGCCCCCTGCGCGCGGCACTTGGCCGGCTGGGGCCTCGGCCCACGAGCGGCCTCGCCGAGGCCGGTTTAGGGTTTAGGGTTTAGGAAGCTGATTGGCAGAGTCTGGGTTCAAAAAGGGTTCCTAAACCCTAAACCGTGGCTCTAAATCATCGGGCGTATGCAAGAAACGAGGAAATACAGCGCACATGCATACACACTTTCTTGTTTATACACTCAGTCAGAATACATAGACACAGATTTTTATTCAGTTTTCAACCGTCTCGCATTTTGAGACTAGGGTTTACGGAGGTAGAAAGGCAGAGTGCAAGCAGTGTTGTACAACCGGTAATGACAGTTTGAAGCAAAATCGCCGGTCTTGTACTGTTTGAATGCGGCATGTTCAGGATTCGTGTTGTCAGTTCCACGAGCTGGTCGAACACATCCTTTCTGTTCAATAGGTGCAGCAGGCCACCCGTGTTATCTCTACTGTAGATCAGGTTCATGAGCGAGGCATTGGTCGGTTTAGGGTTTGGGACTTGAGGGGTAATCGCGCTGTTCGGAGGCCGCGTCGGCAGCATCGGTGGGTGTCAGCGTCGGTGCCTTTCCCGCAGTCCATATCCAGCTGGGGCATGTGTAAACCCTGTCTTGGAAGAGATGAGGTAGCGTCCACAATGAAATAGAGTACAATTTGAAGCTGTGTTCCTGGCTTCTCGAGACTCTAGCCATTTTGGGTTCTGTCGGGATGAGGCTTTTATGCGAGAGGGAAAAAAGCCGCTGAGCTCTCAGGCACTATGCTCGTTCCGCATGTCCTGGGCGCCTCTATCTCTGCAGTGGGCTGCTTCTACATCGCGCAGCAGGCCCTCGGGTTTCATTCAGCGGGTTTAGCGCTGAAAGGGTATTGGGATTCAGAGTTCGTCGTCGAGGTTCTACCGCTCAGGCTTGCGGGTTTGAGGGCTGACGGCTCTGCAGCCCCGACCATGGTTTGCATGTCGGCTTCAGTCGAGATGATTGAGGTTCGAGGTCTGGCTGGACTTAAGTCGAGTGGGAGAAAAGGGGTTCTGGCTTTCAAAGAGTCCCAGCTACAAACACAACGTTCAGGGCTCGGAGGGATCACTTCACTTTCACGCCCGCCATATCCTTGCAAGCAGGCTTTTCTTTCGGAACGTGTGTCAGACAATGGCACATGGTATGGTTACGCAGTCGTAGGACTCCACCAAAACGACACACACACACAACTACAGCTTTGCAGAACCCTTATCATTGCCCCTTCAAAGCTCTTATGAAGCTCTGAGCTTGGTTCAATGCATCGCGTTGCCTTTCAGGTCAGCCGCGTCTCGCAAGAGCTCTCCGTACAGTCTGCCAACACGTCCGGGCCCGCAGGGTCTGAACCGGGGTGTTGGTGTGGGGCTAGGTCCTTGTCCCATTTAGGGGTAATTATCGATCGCAGTTCACATTGTTTGTGCTAGATTTTGAACAGAGAGGCAGTGCCCACAAGATTCAAGGCTCCAGGAGGCACCGGATGAATGTCATGAACGCTCCTTTCAGGGCCAGGACGGATCAAGAAAGTTCACAGTTCAAGCCATGGGAACCTTAAGCTTTTGTCGAGGCTTGGAACTGGAACTCATCATGACCGCAGCCCCGAAAAAGTCAAGCCCAGGAGACTGTGTTGGTGGGCATGTTTTGGTTCAGGGTACAATTCAAATCTTCCTGTTTCTGTGACCAGGCGGAGAGCTGCCCAATCGAGAACAGTTCCAATCGACTGGCATGTAAATATACGAGTCTGCTTGCTGTAACTATTATGTAATGCTTTTCATCGCGTATATCTATATCTACATCTTTCTCTATATTATCTTTCTCCATATCCATAAAAGAGTGTGTATGTATATATATATGTATACATACGTACATACATACATATTATATATATAGAGACTATATAAGACAGACTTTTACATGCAAGCTGCATTCATGTATGTATGTTTGGTCGTGTGTTCGTACGTAGATAGGTAATTCGATGGTTAGATACCGGAATCTACCGGACACAAGCGTCATTGCAGGCGCCTGGACACGTTGGCCTCAGCAGTTCACGTGCTGTCCCAGGAGGTCGGGGAACAATGAAAGGATGATAGCGATGGGAAGGCAGAAGGATCGTGATCATGACGGAGCTGCTGCTGTTGCTACTGCGGCAGTGCTGTTGCTGGGCTTGACATGTCAGGGTTACGGGAACACGAAGCCGAAGAGTTTTCAGAGTGATGATCCCTGGAGAGGTCTTCGATGCTAGGCGAGCCATTGCTGCGGGCTTTGCCGACTCTCGTCCGTTGCTTTGGCTTGGGTCTTCCGGATAACGGGGTAGCATGAGGATTCGCCGTAAGTTTAGGAACATGGATTGCCAGGTAGAGGGCTTTCCACGGTATCAAGGCTTTTGCACCTGATAGCACCTTGGAAGTTTAAGATGATTTGGGTTCTTGCTATCAACGCAACTCAAAACAAACTACACGTCATATGTGGTAGTACGGTTGTACATGCGAGCACCGTCAAGCCAAGTACTCTAAGCCTCGGACCCAAGAACTACAGAACACAAAGCCCCAAGCCCAAAAGCCTTCTAAACCCCAGAGCCCGGAGAGCTTCACCTAAGAACCCAAAGCTTGCAAAAACAGGCATTTGCGAAACTCTACAGACAGAAAGGAATGGGCAAACAGTCTTACTTTCAGGAGATGTCAGCGCTGCTACAGAGGCCCTGTGCCCAATTCCTCCAGGAAGGGTTGGCTTTCTGTAGCCCGAGGGAACTTGTAGTTCTTAGAGGTTCCTGGTTCAGCATTTAGGGTTAGGGAATGAGCATTGTATCTTGAGTGGGATTTGTTCTCCTTTGCAACGGTTGATGTGGCAGCAACATCGTCGAGCTTTACTCTGCGAGCACGTTGATGAGCATCAAGATTCATTCTATCCTTGAACAGATGGTGCAGTGATCGTGGTTCTTTCTCTCAGGGGATCTTCAGCCTAAGTTCAGTCCTTTGTTGTCCACAGCTTTTCCTGCGAGCTCTTGCCTTACAAGGGGGTTGAGAGTTGCGTAGGCGGTGGTCGGCACCCCAGTCCGTGCTGAAAAGGAAATCGAAATTGCGGCGAGGCAAAATGTTGACAATATTCTTCGTCGGGCACGAGCTGGACAAAGACAACTCGCAGACGACCTGGCCACTTAGCCCAAGACGAGATGGCACACACTGTAATACCATATCGGAAGAACGCGATTGAATACTGGCGCGACTTGGACACCGAAGTTCGCGATGCATGACGGTTGCGTCAAAGAGCGTGTTGGGGAACCTCCGCATGGCTTTCTGCAGCAGCCACCGTTATGAGAAAAAAGGGAGCGCAGTTCCCCCGTTTCAGTTTCGCCTTTCTTTGCTACTTGCCCTAGCTGAGGAGGTGTTCCTGGCTCGTCCATCCACTGATCATGTGCTGATGATCCGGGAAGGCCAGTGGATACCAGCTGCGAGAACGAAGGTCTCAGATCTGCGGCAATGTAAGTACTTAGGGATCATGGCACTTAGTAGGCAGGTTATGATTGGGGTTATGTCTCCTAAGTCGGATTATCCTAATTATAACCTACTTATAACCTTACTTACTAAGTCCCATGAGCCTGTAGTTAGCCTCCGATCAAGATCCTGCTGATTGGTCTTGCTCGGTCATGGTCACAGCCGCCTTGACAGTGAACTACAGTGGTTATGATACGACTACTAATACGTACGTTGTGCCTACTACGTTGTGCTGGGAAACGAGGGCCGCTGTTTGTGACCAAGATTTCGCTTATTTTGCCCATCTTGCTCCCCAAGTGGCGCAAGTGTTGCAAGTGGAGATGAGCAAGATAACCAAGATTGCCCCCCCCCCCCCTTCCTCCCCCCCCCCGAGTGTTGTAGTGGTCCAAGTGGTGCAAGTGGTTTTTGGCAAGCTTGCGCGCCCATCTTGCCACCCCCCTCCAAAAGAAGCCAAGACGAGCAAGATTGCCGTACAATTTTGGCCCTCGTTTCCCGGCACACGTCACTACTACATGTAGCAGTAGCTCTCGCTGCTGCTACTGTTGCAGTTGCTACCATTACTGCTACTACCACCAGTAGTTCGACGATGACGGCTACTGCTCCTACTAATTGCTACTACCGTAGTACAGTAGTCACATCAATTGATATGTACATGCTTTCAGTTTCGGCAACTTCGTATGCGCACGTCGTGCAATTGTCGTTCTTTCCGGCCCCATGAAGCGATTGTCACCATCGTAGTTGTCATCGCTTCCATCAGGGAGTGCTACTTGCCTAAACCATCCTAAACCCCTAAAACTAGAATCGTGACATGCTCCCTACTAGTGTAGTTTCACTCTTTAGACCTCGAACCACATGCCTCGCCTGGATTGTCCGAGTGTGAGCGCCGAAAACTAGAATCCTTAATTGTGGCTGCGCCGAGTTTGATTTGCAAAACAGCCCTTTGCCCCGAAATTGCCTCAACCCACCCTTACCTGTCACTGTCAGGCGCCCGTGCACTCCGGGGAGTCACGGCGGAGGTCCTGGAATTGAGCTCCGAGCTGGAGGAGACCTGCTGCATTCATGAGGTATTGCTACCGTGTCATACAGGCCTAAATATACTCAATGACCTCTGCAACAGATTTCACAAGCATTTTAAGAGCCCGTAGCATGCCACTGACATGAGCTCTGCCAAGGGCCTCTTGTTGCACGCCTTTGTAAGAAACACCAGGGACCCCAACAACTTACGACGATCACGTGGAAAGCGCGGACGGGCGGATGAAGTGGCTTATCAAGCAGCAACCTGATAAGCCCTCACCCTCGAGGTAAACCCCTTCCGTTAACCTTGCATAGCAACTAACACCCTTACCTCCTCCTTTTTTCCTATCCTCCTCTTTTTTTGGAAGGAGGCCGGTGCAGAAGCTCCAGACCTGGCAAGGCCCGGCTCGTGGGTTTAAGACTTCCATTAAGGCCTATCAATCAGTAGTTGCCAATAAGGGTTCCTTCAAGGGGTTCTCTCAGGTTTGAAGCGTGTTCCGGGCTTTCCGGGTTGCAGATCATTTTCGAAAATGTAAGTAGGGTTGTCGGTGTTTCGACGCCGCAGCATCGCTCAGATGCTTTCGAGTTTTGAAGGTGTTCAGGCCAAAAGGTCTTGAATTCAGAAGGTTGGGAGATGATGGTGTTGAACTTGCACTTGTCGGAACAGTTGTCGCTGGCAAGTGTAACCATTTGCCCGGCAACTTCTAACAGTTAACACTTGTAAAACGAAGCATAAATAAGACCAGGTGAGCCTGGTAGCAGCAGCAGCTGCTGCTGTCGCTTGTGCTTGTGCATATGCTTGTGCTTGAGCTGGGGCTTCTGCTTGTGCTTGTTGGTGCATTGTGGTCGTGCTCGTTGCGGTGGTTGCTGTTGGTGGTTGTGCATTTTTGTTATTATCAGTCGTTGTTCCTTCTTATTGGCCTTGCCGCCTGAAGCAGAAGCAACATGGCAGCAATCGTAGCGTGATTCCACCTGCTCTGAAAATTCGATGTTAAATCATGACAGCAGCCACTAAACACTAAACCAGCCGTGAACCCTTAACCCACAACCCCAAGACCCTGAAACCTAAACCCTCATAAGTGTATTAGCAAAAATTCCGCAAAACAGGCTAAGCTCTCAATGCGTCGAAGATATTCCCCCAGGCTGCTTGAAGTCCTGCTTTCGGGAACCAGGTTGGCTTCTGGCCTGCAACAAAGACGGGGTTTAGAGTTGAAAGATCACTGCCTTCTGGGACAGAACGGATGGAAGGGTCAGTTGCTACAGGCCTTCCTGAACAAATTGGTAAAGTGGGGCTTTGCCTCTGGCGCATGTATCTTCCATAGACATACGAGTTTCGTCGTACTCGTGCATGTTGCTCTTGAACACCTTGCAAACCCCTTCCCCCCATAGACTCACCCAGTCCTCCGCCCGGAACATTGTCGTAGTATATTTTTATTCCGGTGGATAAATTCCTCCGCTAGCCAGGCCACGTAAAATGTACTTACTGGTACTCCGAGTCGTCCGCATGATGGTCTAGGCAAGTGCGACGAAACTTTATTCCTGGCGATGTAGTCCATCCGCGTTCCCGGCTCCCGTTTGAAATACAGAGTGGCTTTGCCCTTCAACCCTCGCCTCCGGAAGCCTTCGGAAAACTGTCACTGGATCTTGTAAGTACCTTTGAAGTCAGACGAGCTCCTCAACGCACGAACCACGCCCGGGATTTCTGGAGCCCAGACCGCATAGCTCGACACCAGTGAGTCGTGGAGGCTCTGAACCATCGACCCATCCACAGTAGGTTGACTGTAACCGACGGGGATGATCGGGACCATTGCCACAAGCAGTCCATGCAATGTTTGGCAAGACTGAAATACACTCACGCAGGGACAGATTGCATTCTCAATAATCAAGAGAATAGTCCATGCGTGCTTTGTCCGAGCAGTCTCCGAAGATGTTTTCGAGCCTGGTACGATTCTTCAATCCTGTCAAGACCTCCAATCCTCTGAATCAATTTCGGTGTCGTGTCCTCGGGGTTGCAGCTTGCTTCTTAACTTCGATCCTGGATCCAAGAAATGCAATTATAGTTCATGGGTACGGGCTTCCCCTGCTGTTTCAAGGACGGGGCCAACAAATGCAGGAGTAAGAACAGAGCAATGATTGATGCTGGATCTCATCAAGTCCTCCGTGACAGCACAGGGCGCGAGGGGTTGCCGGCGCACGGGGTTGCGGGTTGCGGGCCGACTGAAGTGGATCATAGCGGATGCATTCAGCTCGTGACTGAGGCCCTGTTAGCCGATGCATTGGTTGACGAGGAGATGCATTGATAGAATGGCTCTGTCATTCTCTGTTGAATCGGCGGGATCACTTGTGGTGCCCATGCCCTGAAGTGGCTTGAAAAGTAGCGAGAGGTGGGAACTGGACGAAGACAGGAGTGACAGAAGAGATGTATGTTGTGGCCCTGCATGTCAGTTCCTCTACCGACGCAGCTCCAGCCCCTTGCCACCAATACAGCCCAAAAGTTAATCGCTGTCGTGTCGCGTCGAATGTTGCTCGATTCGCTCCCGTGCTTTATCTATATACAGTAGAGTAGAAGATTTGAAACCGCAGCCTCGCCGCGGGCAAGTTTTAGTATTACGCGAGGCCGCACAGCAAATGACATACATGTAGACTAGAACATTTAAACTTTAGCTTATGCTATATAGAATAGAGTATAGAGGCTGTAATACATATGGGAGTTTCCGAAAACTAGGGGTACCATATGTTGGGGTCCTCATAATAAGGATCCAACTATAGCGTACCATATTAGGCCTAATATTTTCGGAAACTCCCGTATAACATACATCGCAACTTGAAGCTTCAAAGACTGCAAACGAGCAGGAGACTGCGGCCTTGCGCGCTGCGCAGGCCTCCGGATTCAGTTCAGCTGTTACTATGATCTCCGCCGCTATCATTGCTGACATGACTGCTAGTCGTATGTTACGGTTGTCATTATTATTCCTGTCGGATCAGTATTTGTCTCCTACATTCACCTGCACCCTTCACAATAGTATTATTTGCGCGCGGCTAGTATTATTTGCGCGCGGCCACGCGGCCGCGGTTTCATGCCTACGCTTCCTGAACACTCTGATACAATTCCAAACCCAAGCCCAAGCTGCCCTCGTTGCGTCAAGTTCCCTTTAAAACCCGACGTCGCGCCCCCAAGATGTCGAAACTCTGGCTTTGAAGCCAACCCGACACCCCAAACCACTCTAGAGTTAGAGTCGAAACCCTTACACCCCCAGATCCTGCACCCCTAAATAAAGCCTAAACCGAACCGCCAGCTGCTTATGCTTGGCAGGCCTTCACCCGAATAGCGCCGGCCCTGGGCCGTTTCTACTGGCAACACATGGGCGTTGGTGCCAGGGAAGACATATGCAGACGGAACCCCCCAAGAAGTAAATACACGGTAGAGGTCTCAATCACTAATAACAGCCTCCCCTCATTCCTTGTTTCCTGTTCTACCATGACATACTCCAATGCCCCACTTAAATTGCTAAGGCTCCTATATTGCTGCCACATCATCAAGACAACGTACGTAACATGCATTTATGGCTTCGATTAGTGCTGTTGTACTTTGACCTTTTCTTGCTCTTTGGCTTAGGGCTTTGGTCTCAGGCTTGAAGATGAGCCCTGGTAGAGCGCTTCCTTTATCGATTAGTGAGCTGTTCTTTCCTTTACAATCAAAGGGTTTTAGTGGGAACCCCTGTGCGGGAACCCCTTTTCTGCCGGCGCATGCCAGCAGGAGGTGGGAATGCTGAGCCTTTGTGTGGGAACCCTTGAATTGTGCACTCAGGCGCTTTCGNTGCGGGAACCCCTTTTCTGCCGGCGCATGCCAGCAGGAGGTGGGAATGCTGAGCCTTTGTGTGGGAACCCTTGAATTGTGCACTCAGGCGCTTTCGAGCATGCTGAAACATGAATGTAACCCGGTCTGCGAAGGTCCAGCAAGGTCAATTTGCACGTTTGGGATTTGGTTTTGTAAGCTGAGTGCTCTCACTTGCACAACATTGGATCCATGACAACGACAGCCGTCTGCGTGTGCACTCTTCCACGAGAGCAAGGGTTCCCGCGCAAAGAAAACAAAAAGGTTCCCCCTCGGACAATCTCCTCAAAAAACGGGGTTACACTTTTGTGGTTTTTGCACGTCGTTTTGTCAGGCGGTGCGGCCGGAAATAGAGCGGGAACCCGCAATTCCCGCTGCTCGGCCAGCCTCCTCAAAATTAGGGGTTCCCACTTTTCCGTGTCATTTTGTCGGGCGGTGGGGCCGGGAATAGTGGGAACCCCTAAATTTTAACGCGGAGAACCTGTGCTTCCTGCTGCTCAACCAGTCTCCTCAAAATTATGGGGTCCACGTTTCTGTCTCATTTTCTCAGAGAAAAGGTGGGAACCCCTACACGTAATGCCGGCACGGGAATCTGTNCCACGTTTCTGTCTCATTTTCTCAGAGAAAAGGTGGGAACCCCTACACGTAATGCCGGCACGGGAATCTGTAATTTCAGCGAGGGCTTGGGAACGAGAAGGCGGAGGCCCTTGACCCAATCAAAAGGAAGAAGACGGGTTAGGAAGGGGAATTGTGGAGAGGAGGGAGAGGGGAGGAGGGGAGGAGGGGAGGGGAGAGAGGAGAGAGAGGAGAGGAGAGAACCCTTTTGTTCCAGAGCCTCCAAGTCTTCCAAACCAGCAGCTTTGGAAATGTGTGCAAGTTTGATGTAAATACATGCTTATGTGTATATACCAACATACACCTGTATGAGCCCNAGAGAACCCTTTTGTTCCAGAGCCTCCAAGTCTTCCAAACCAGCAGCTTTGGAAATGTGTGCAAGTTTGATGTAAATACATGCTTATGTGTATATACCAACATACACCTGTATGAGCCCAATATAGGGCCTGTATAAGGCTTATATACGACATTGTATTTAAGGGTTCATACTCAAGGGTTCTTCCTACAACTGCTTGATACAACATATCTCCGAAACCTCGCACACACGACTGCGGCCATGGTTCCAGAGTATGCGGCCGATATCTGGGCCGAAGTAGGGCTCTGCAAGCTGTCTAGGACAAATGCAGGCAAACTGTTGCTAAGTGGGATCGCTGAAAATAGGTTGGGTATCAGAACTAGAAGGAAGATGTACCTGGTGCAAACGTAAAGTACAGCTGTGCCCCAACATATGAGCCCACATGAGACCTCATAGAGTGGCATGAATGCTACACAAAAACTAGCAGATTGGGTTTGCAGGTGCCCCTGAGCCGTGGCAACGAGCGATCGACGCCCATCGCCCTTTGGTACAAACTCAGGAGCTCTAAGGAGCTTTTCAAGTCATAGCTGGTGGGTTTTGGCTAGCTAGTCCTCAAGCCCAGTAGCAAAAAAGGGTATAAAATTGAAGACATCGGGTTGTCGCGGAGCTAAGCTGCAAAGCTGCAGGACCTTCCTAGAAGCCCAGGAAATTGCACAGACAACTCCCGAACTTCGAACCTTCGAGCTAGTCTGCTGGCGGGTCGGTGGCACCCAGTCTGACTTGAAATTCTGACTGTTCCGTTTCGCACAGGGATTTGAAACGCTCTCAGTATGATGCCATGTCGCCTCGACTTCACAATGCTAGAGGCGAACCACACCGAGATCCTCCCACAGTACGCCCAAAGCTGTGAGCATATTCCGATCCCCCACCTCCTCTCCTATACGGATCTAGAACAATCCGGATAATCTTGATCCCATAGGCTCACGCTTCTTGGCCGTTGCCTTGGCCGTCTCTGCGAACGCGACGACTGCGTCGGTGAACCCTTTTGGCCGGCTGGCGAGCTTTGTCTGACTTCAGGTGGTTAGGGCTTTCACCGCTCGAACCACTCGCGTTGAGGCACTGCAAACTATGAACGGACCTCCATGTCTGTCCATCTCGATCCGTTTTTCGATCTCAACGTGGTGAGCCCTGAAACCCTGAACCCTGAGAGCCGTGAAGTCCACTGTCCTCAGAGGTTCAGCACTCCATGCGACCGGCTATTCGCAGCACTCTGCGTAGAGCCGAGGACTGAACCTGCATAAGAAGAGCGTTGCTTCGGATTCTTGTTTCTCCGAGTGCGTATGTGGAGGATTCCGACTGCCTTGGTCATGTGCTGCCTTCCTGTTGCTCTGGGGCCGTTGCGATGAAGACGAGCATCGGGTTTATTGTTTGAGCAGGCTGCCCCATGCCGCTACTTCACGGCCCTCAGTGCTGTGAAATATCTCTCCCTCTCTGTCTCTCTCTCTCTCTCTCTTTTCACACAGAGACACACACACACAAAAATCACACAAAACTACGTATTCAATCCTAAACCCCTGAACCTCGCCGTTATAACAATCCTGACAAACCTTTTGATGAAAAAGCCTTCGGAAGATTCTTCATCGAAACCCTAACCAAGAACCTCGCCTGGCATGTCCGAGATGTGATAGCGTAAAGTAAAATGATGCTAATGCTAATCGTCATCATCACAAAACAAGCACCGGGTGGAAGGAGTCCCGAACTCCGAGTGTCCCTGGCGCTGCATTTCGCGCGAGGGCAGACAGCGAGCCAGGTGTTCAGGGTTTTCCAACCTAGGGTTTACAGAATTAGGGATGCTATGGTGAGGGCCCTAAATGGGAGTTTCCGAAAATAGGGGACCTTAAGATAGTACCCTAAATAGAAGAATCCTTATTACAAGGACCCCCAAATAAGGCACCCCCAATTTTCGGAAACTCCCATATTGCTTAGGGCTTTATAGGGTTTAGGGCTCAGGATTTGAGGATTTTGTGGGGTTCTGCTTTAAGGGTACTGTAAGGGGATGTTATATGGGGCGCCTGAAGGGCTTGTTTAAGGGATCCTATCAGGATTTCCTCGGAGTCTGTTTGGGGGTTCTGGTTTTTACGGTTTCTGGGGCTTCTAGTTATGGACATATATACCCTAAGGCTCCACAGTATTTCCTTTTTGGGGCTCATATATAGAATCCTATAAGGTAATCTCAAAAAGGAACCACTATGGAGCCTCTGGGTAGTGTCATTTCTTACAAGGGCCGTAGGGTTGAGCCAAGGGCCGTAGGGTTGAGCATTGTGCTTTCGAGTTCTGGAATCCACGAAGTCTAATCGGGACCCACCCCAAGGTTGCGGCTTTTTGGTAGACAAGAAAGGGTTCAGGGCCGTAGTACGGTGGCAGAGCAAAAGGTTAGGGTTTCAGTAAGGCCCTAATCCCTATACTTTTTACCGGTTAGGGTTCCAGCAGGCCTGTCTTCGAAGCATTGCGTCTGAGGCAGGGATTCAAGGCCAGGCTTATTTGGATGATCGCGGTTACGCTGGTAGCACCTGCCCTATGCTTGCTTCATGTCCTCGTGGCATGGAAACATAAAGCACGTTTCTGCAACCAGCAAGGCAAACCCCGTCAAATCCCATTGCCTCGAAATCAGAGTTGCGGAGCTAGACAGCAATTCCGTCCTGGAAACCGTCCCTTGTCGAAGCCTTAGCTGGTTGCTTTTGTTTCGATTCTGGCGATCTGAAGGCGATTGTTCCATCGCATCCCTGGGTGGCCATCGAGGATGACGACAGCCACGGAAACTCGGCCGGCTTCGCGCACTGTAGCTGTGACCCCCGTAGGCAGTTCTAGGTTTTGCTTACGGGGTTGAGTAGGGTTTTGATGGTGGTTTGTCCTGGTTTGTAGCTAGGCGATGCGGGCTTCGAGAATTGAGCTGCTTCATGAGCTTGGTAGAGTGATGTAATTAAGCGGGCAACTCGCTTTCTTCCGTAACAGTTAAATGTCTCACTGAAGCAGCAACTCGAGATCAAGAACACGAGAGGGGTCGTGACCAGTGAGTTTGCTGTTTGGGGATCTGTGTAGTCAGGAACCTACTAGTTTCATGGTCGTGCCTTCCTAAAGCTACGTTACGTACCGACAGCAGCACCCTGCTCAGGTGATGAACTGAAGGAAAGACTCTTCCTGCAGGGCCTAGCACGGCTGCTCCCTGCTACTCAGCTGGCAACATGGGCTGTGCTTATTCGCATAGTTTCAGGTCATTTAGGTAAAGCTTGCTAGACTCTCATGGTCTGTCGAGCAGCCTGAAACTCCCCAGCCCCAGGCGAGGCCGAAGTCTGCTTTTCGTATCCGCGCTCGGTGGTGTGAGTTCCATTAGTCGCACCGCAACGAACTCGCCTCGCCTGGAGCCTCCGAGTGTGAGCTCCGATTTCACGCCCTGCGGTCAACAAACAGAGGTGTAATGTCGAAGCTTAGGTGATAGTCTGCGGCCCATGCCACTGTCTTATAGGATTCCCCATAGCTTGTTCCCAAAAAGTCCTTGCCTGTAGTTTGTTACACACGGGCATAAATAATCAGGTGCCTAAGGCTGTGCTTAAGCCCAGGGAATTCCAGAATTCTGACAACATCTGTTGTTGTACCAAGAATGGCTGATGTTATTGATTGCTGTTGTAATATTGATTATTGCTTCTTGTGATTATTGTGATTATCATGCCCGGATTCCTCCAGAGGTCCCTGGTTGCGAGACAGATCCCAGCGCCGCTGCGCATCTGTGGAACCGCATCTCTGCTGCAATCGAGCATTTTCCATGCCTCAAGTTCCGTGTATCGCACAGCAATGAGCAGCTGCGCGAGCCCAGAGACTCCATTTATTCTTAATTAAGGAATATTCCTTAAATCATACTACGGATCCTACTATGATTTAAGGAATCTCTGGGAGTTATACTACTGTTGAATGCCCCATGTCATCACTTGTCATGGACTCGCATCCTCGCACAGATACAATCTTCAGGCATTTAGTCAGCTGGGAGAACCGCTGCTCGGACCCGAAACAGCAGCCGTAAGCGTTTGCTAAGACTTCTCAGCTTGTCCTTTCGAGCACGGCCAGTTTTAGATCAATCTTCTCCACTACGGCCCCCATATTTTAGTACCCTTATAGATCCCTTATAGTAGCCCTTATAGACCCCTTTAACAGGATCCCTGAGGCCTCGTGTTGGATGGGGCCGACTTGGCTTCTTCACTGAAGTCCTTCGAAGATCCGCTGCCAGAGTCCGCCTTGCGAGCCTTGGCCACAAGCAGCAGCTTCTTCGTCTTGCATGTGGGTAGTTCTCTAAATGGGTTTAGGGTCAAAAGGGGTTGGGAGAGAGGTTTTAGGATCTCCGTTGGCCGAGTGCAAGCAAGAAGTTTTAGGGGTTTGGGGTTTAGGGTTTGATGAAGGTCCCCTTTAGGTCCCCAAAGTAGTATGGCACCGTTTTAAAACGACCCTAAACGGAGCCCTAATTTAGAGAACTACCCATGTGCACATATGCATATTCTCTCTCGGGACTGTTTCTGTTTGCCAATGTATTTGTCTATGCATATTTCATAACAGGTTCAAACTGGTTTCTCTCGCTGCATCATGTGCAAGATGATGTCTGCCCGCATGTCTAAACACAGGAGTAGACGTAGATGTCAACATAGACATAGTCATAAACATCGACATACAGCTATGCAATATACGTATACATGCACATACATGTGCGCGCACACACACACACATGTCACATACACGTGCGCATGCATTTGCCTATACATGAAATATATTATACATACACGTGCATGTGTATGTATATATATATATATATACACGCACATACACGCGGACATACGCTTGTGCTAGGTAGCAACGATGTTGCATAGTGGCATATTGCCTGTGAGGCATAACTTGGATAATTTGTTGGTTCTAGTTTCGGGTCCCGGAATTTGGAAGTTGCAAGGTGTTGTTGCCAGCATAACCTTAGGGGCATCGGGGATCTGCAGCAGCTTTCACATACGCCATTGAAGAACAGTCTGGTCAAGATGCAAACAGCATTCCGACATTGCAACAAATCTGTCACTTGCGGACCTTCTCCAGCCACAAAGTCGCTTGTTGCGTTTGAACCTTAGGTGCCTTGGCGGAGGCCACCAGAGAGCAGCAGCAACTTGTCCGCTTAGGTCCTAGGTCCTGCAGGAGCCAAATTTTGAGGTGAGGTGCAGCAGGCTTAAAGTGGAGTCTCTGCTAGTGGAGTGGCGGACGAGGAGGGGTTGAAGGGACGTTTTTGGAACGTTGTGTAGGGGCGGGGAGCTGCAAAACTTGCAGCGAAAGTGTTGTCCCCGAGTGCCCGAGCCGTTACAGGCGTAAATCCTGCCTCATCCACGCCAGCTGCCCTCCTTCCATCTCTTTATGTTTACATGTGCACGTTTGTATAGGTCCCCTTCTGTTCTTTAGCCTGACAACTAGGACCCTCGCTATGGACCCTTTAAGGAACGCTATAGGTGACAACTTGGCATCCTTGGCCTTCAATAAAAGCCGCACAATGAGTACTACTGTCCCTGAGAGTTCTTTGTTTCCGATGTGCTATCATGACTATCATGTACCTCCCAAACCGGTCCCAAACCCCATTCTGATTCTTAAGGCCCTTGTATTAATAGGATCGCATTTGAGGTTGGTGCCCTTGGCATTGGCGCTCCATGGAGCCTTGGTGCTGCCAGGCCCCCTCGCAGGTGAGCTGCAGGCGAGGCGTGTCTTTTTTGTCGGGGTTCAGGCTCTGTAGGAGCTTTATAGGGTTCCTCTAGGGTTTCAGGATTTTTTCGGATAGCAGATAGTTGTAATATACAGTAGTGTCGATCTAATATCAGGCTTTTCTATTAGAGGGCTGACACAGACCTGTGGCGAAGAAAAGGGTTTGGCGGTCATTGTGTTTTGGATAACGGCTGGACCTGGCAATGCTAAGCGCAGACTCACAGAAGCCCACACTTGTCACTTACGCCAACAGGGACAAAGCTGCAACAGAGACCCTTGCAAAAAAGTGGAAACGAATCAACGCTGCTCATGGCGTAAGCCTAAACTCCTAAGCTCAAACCCTATATATTCCCTAAACCTAGTCTTCTGAGATCATCTCAAACTCCTTGTGGCCTGAGAGGCAGGTGCATGGTCCCAGCATCTCATGATACAAAAGATCCTAGAAAACCACGCACGTGGGACGTCTCAAAGCAAAGTGGGCACTGGATCTTAGATTATACTTTACTATGCCAAGCTATACTATATACGATCCTATTTTACTATAATACTCTGTCGTCTATACTTTACTATTCGTATCTACATTCGTACTGGTAGAATCAGTGACATGGAGATGAAATGTCAGAATGTTCTGGCAGCAGTGCTGGCAGTGCTGCAACCTTCTTCAACTGGAACCCTGTGCTTGGACAAGTGATCCCGACTTGTGAAAAAAAACTTGGGCGTCTGAGTTGCGCAGGCCTGGCTTTCGAGAGTTGTCACTGCCACGCGGACGCAGAATCTGTCGTCTGAACACCCTCTTGGGAAGATGATATCTGCAAGGCTTATACAAGGCAGGAAAAGGAGGCACAGCAGCCCCTGCGGATATACACACATAGGCATATGTATATATATATGTATATATATATATATATATTATTACATACACATACACACACATATACATACATATATATATATAGGTAGATAGATAGATAGAATTTGGGAGGTACAACACTGTTTGCTCTCAGGTCCAAGATCTCCAGGCTGCACAAGGCCGGAAAAGCCTTTAGCTTTGGTCCTTGCAGCGATACCTTGTTCCAAGGGAGTAGTCGACATGTCCCGTGCCAAAAATCTGATCTTCCACTCCAGAAGCATTGTCCTCCGCCGACAGGCTCCATTGCATCCTCCGTGGCATTGCAGCAAATGGCACATGCAGTGGTGCATGACGCCCGCGGCATGGAGGACCAGAGCTGCCGCGAGGGTAATCTGAAGCTGCAGGGCCCACGTGCATAACTGCCTTGGCAAATTCGTTGAATCTTGCACTCACTCTGCGTAGCTTGAGGCTGCATGCCTCTGCTGAACGCTGAAAATGTATGCGATTGAGACCCACTTGAGCCGAGAACCTCAAGCCCTACTTTCAATTGCTAACTTCAACCCTGGAAGTACAAGCCCTCTAGGACTCTAAGGCCATACGTTCCAACTCCTACCTTGATCCGGCTGCCAGGACTTGCTGGAGAAGTCTCGGGAGGTCTTCTACGACTTGACATCCATGTTGCAGCCGGGGTCTTGGTGCAGTCCCCTAATCGAAGTCCCAGGCCCCCCGGCCCCCCTTCCAACAAAAAAGCCAATTCGATCCTAAACCGTATATTGAGGACTGAGATCCCTAACGGAATGTTCGTTCTGGGAAGCCTCTGGTACCAGGATCGCCATGGCTCATCTCAACCCCTCGGAACAGCAGGCGGTGGAGGAGCTTCGAACGGTGGCTTGGCGACAGAGCGCAAACCGGGAGCTTGAGCTGTTTTTTTCTTTCTTGGGCCTAAAACGCCGCTACATGAAGCCTGTTTGCGCTGAATCCCGACCCCCTAAACCGCCTAATGTAAGGGCCTGAATAATTAGAATAGTTTTTAGGAGTTCCTTATTGTAATTTCGGTATAATATACCCCCCCCCAAAAAAAAAAAAAACCTGCTCAAATTCGGCCCCTACATTACACCCTTTGAAAGCCTCACTGCGACCAGGCTCTCGACAAGGACCTGGAGTCGCTAAACGCGGAGGCTCGCTATTTGGTCCTAGGAGGCCTCGTGCAACTTGGCAGAACGGTCTTGGGGCTCATTTTGTTTAGGGTTTAGGGTTGGTTGCAGACAGTGCAACACGCGTCGAGTGCTCAGCCATAAGTGCTGGACGTTTGAAGCTTGGCTGAAGGGATTCAGGGCTTGGTGCATTGCAGTCCCTGCTCAAAAAAAGGGTTTAGNGTTGCAGACAGTGCAACACGCGTCGAGTGCTCAGCCATAAGTGCTGGACGTTTGAAGCTTGGCTGAAGGGATTCAGGGCTTGGTGCATTGCAGTCCCTGCTCAAAAAAAGGGTTTAGGGCTCAGTTTGGGAGTGCTGCTTCCCAGCTGATTGGCAGAGTCTGGGTTCAAAAAAGGGCTCAGTTATTTGTTAGAGGGTTTCACGTTGAGGGTTTCGGGGATGTTTGATGTGTCTATAGAGCCTCTGCGGTGTTTTGGGCATTTGGGAGTTTCCGAAAATAGGGGACCGTAGTTTAGTGCCCTGAATAGTAGGATCCTTATTATAAGGACCCCAAAATAAAGTACCCCCAATTTTCGGAAACTCCCATTTAATTTGGACCTAGAGATGTTTGTGGACATTTTGGGACTTTTGGAGCTGCTGCACAGCTACTTGAGGTTTGTCATCTCGATTGTCGGGTTTTAGGCCTACACAGGGCAAAGGCTTCCGCCTCAGGACTTCAGACTTGCAAGCTTGACAGCTTGTTCCGAACTGAGCATGCAGGCAGTCAGAAATGGCTGCCCCAAATCCGACCTATCACGAGTATGATCGTCCTTATGTTGACAGAAGTCCCATGCAGGCCATGCAACCCCGATGTATGAGCTTAATCCGCCTTTCTGTTGGGCTCTTTCGGGAGGGCTCTATGTTGACTTGGGATCTGTTTACGTGGGGATCAAGATCGCGGTTTTTGTGCAAGCTCCTATCAGCCTCATAGTAGAGCTGTGCAGCTATTTGTGGTGTTGTAGGACCATCTGAGGTCAGCAGGGAAGACCAGCCTGATCAATGCGATCTTACTCGAAGCGGTTGTGGGCGCCCGCGAGGAGAGAAGTTGGGGCGGCTCAGGGTGCACAAGCTGCAGAAGAAGGAATTGTAAAATGGATTTTCGATGGGGTTGTCGAGGTCGAAAAAGGTTGCTTGTTTCGATGGGGCTCCCCTGCAAGCACGCGAAGCGGCGGACAGTTGTCCATCCGCACACCGCGACCATCTGAGGTCGTCAGGTCACAGTTGTAGATCTTCGGGCATCAACAAGATTTATGAATTAAGACACGTTCGGCCCAAGATTGCAGAGGAGCTAAAGGAGGACCGTGGGGGACGCTTGAACGTGATGCCCACATCCTTCAACGAAAACACTCGTGTCTCGGCAGAGCTGAGCTTGCCTGGCTTGCTTGCTGCGTGGCTACGAGGGTTGACCTGAAGAGCTTCTGGAATCATGCAGCTTTGCCTACTCGCATCTGTGTCAAGGTGAGTTCCCAGGCATCAACTTATGCTCCTACAGACAAGTCGCAGACGAAATACATCGCGAGGCATCGTCACGGAGCTGGAGTTAAGCCCTTCCTGCACGGCCATCGAGATCCGCCTCATGGAGAGTGTACTGGAGACGGTGCGGGAGCAGCGTGAATATGGGTCTGCAGGTGGTAGCAGTAGTAGTCGTCGTGGTGCCTGCCATAGGAGCGAAGTAGGAGTAGGAGCACAGGAGCCGCAGCGGGAGCGTGCCGGAGCCATAGCCGTAGCAGGTAGTTGCAGTCGGAATGGTAGTGGAAGAGCTGGAGCAGCAGCAGCAGCAGCAGCAGCATCAGTCAGAAGCCACCGGGATTTTTACATAATTGGCCAATCGAGCCTATTCTACGTAAATTCGGCGATGAAGCAATTTAGAGATCCCCGCCGCTGTAACGCTGCGAATCATCATATTGTAGCAGCACTAAGCCTACTCCGTTCAGGGGCGCATGTGAGCGACCACGCTATGCCGAAAAGAAAATGATGATGCCAATAGGACCACACGTACTCATAATACATGGCGATCATCGACAACCCTAAACCCTAAACCCTAAGTGAAGAACCTTGGGCCCGATTTCAGCCCTGAAACCAAGACTCGAGCTGGGCAGGATCCGGAGTTTGTGCCCCGTCCGGAGGCGGTTGCTCCTTTGCGCGTTTCGGGCTTTGGAGTTGATAAGGCGTTAGGGATTGTGCCACTGGGCGGTCGAGGTTACAGGGTATGTTACGATCGGCTTCTTGAAAGGAACTGCTTTGGAATTGTCGAGATGTAGGTGTCTGAAGGGGATAAGAGTGTTCAGGAATTCAAACCAGTCGAATTTGCAGATTTGGCTTTCGGTGCTAGGGCCTATTCCGTGTACACTCAGAAGTACGGATGTGCGAGGGCGCTTGATTCTTGCAGTGCCGTAGGACCGTTTAGGACCTGGCTTAAACGTATTCGGAGATATAGTTGAACTGATGCATTCGTACCTGATCGTCGTCTAGCAGCTGCAGTAGGAAACCCATGCTGTGTCAGACCTTTCTTGGCTGCCGGCAATATCATGGCAGGCCGGCGAGGAGATCCGCCCGATTGCTGCGCGGAATTTCAAGCTCTCCGAAGGCTATCCGGCTTCCTGGCGGCAGCAAAAGCAAAGCCCACAGAGTAAGTAGATGCAAAGTTGATCACAGATTTAAGCTTCAGCGGTCCGAAGGCAACAACATGTTGCCACAGGGAGTGGTTGCATCAGCCAGTTTTAAACGGTCGAAATCCCAACGTGACTCCTAAGCCCTAAGCTCTTCATCGCTTGGGCTTGCCCCTGCGCCCGTGCATCTCTTGCTCTCTCACAAACAAAACCCCGGAACACGGAACCCTGGAATCCTGACAGACGGCTCCCCGCCCTGAAAGGTAGTTCTTTCCGGATCTCGTCCGCTGCGGCGATTGTTGCTCGGCTTTCGAATGAAGCTGGCTTAAGTTGCATTTTCTTGCGTGACCCTAGCATCTTGCTTTCCATTCGGGTTTGGAGGTCTGGCTGATGGCCTTCCGAAATTATAGGCAGACACATCTGCGGCTCACCTCTTCAGAGATATCCAGAGGGACATACCGTTTAACAACCACAACAACAATAATGATAATTACAAGTCATAGACACAGTACTGCTAATAATAAACCCTTCTCAAAGGCTGGATTGAGAGATCCTGATCCCTGCATGCATCACTCCCAGATCTGAAGGCAGAAGCACCTCCAGGAGCTTTGCGCAGCGGAGGAGCGGCTCGCTTTGTGGTTCAGGGGAAGTTTCCTGGACAGTTAGATTCGTTGCGCACATTGGCATAGCTTGCTTGCAAAAACCCTGCACCCTACACCCCGAAACCCCTAAACCCTAAACCCTGCATCGTAGGTTCGTCCTAGCCAGGCGGGAGGCAAGAAAAAAAACCGCAACCCCGAAACCCCTAAACCCTAAACCCATAATGAGACCATGAGACCTGTTCAGCCGTGCCTGCCTTGAGCGAGTGTGCGAGTCGAAACCCATTGTCAGACTCTTGAAGCCGTGCCTGCCTCGTGCGAGTGTGCGTGTCGAAACCCATTGTCGCCCTGTGATTGCTACTCAGCGTTCCGATATCCGCGCAGGTTCCTGCAGGTTCCCATCGGCGCCTTCATGTGCTGCAGCTCCGCAGAAATTCACAAAAGCTTTAAATAAAGGGCTTCAGGGTGTTCATGTGTTACTGTTTGGGGGTGTGGGGCGTGGAGGTAAGATGGAGATACCATTTAGTAGTACGTTTGTTTATTATTATCATATATGTGTATATATATATGCACATATATATCTATACACACACACACATGTAAGTTTGGTTTTGGCTTCGGAGCTACTTCTGCCGGATTTGCTCTCTAAACCGAGGTTGCCTTGAATCTTCAGATGCCCACAGAGCCTTCCTACACAAGAATCAGAACCATTCCACACCTTTCCGGACACATGGCAAACCTCTCCTCGGAAGACACAGGTCTCACAGATCAAGCGCATCTTGGAGGGCACCCGCTTTTGGGGCGTGCATGTTCTGACAAACTATTAGACTATAATTATAATAAGGAACCCCCACTACTAAACTTATAAGGAGCCCCAAATAGTATTGGTCATTATTTGCTCTTCTCGCCCAGGCTGCCCTCGCGAAACTTGGAGCGTGCGCTCTCGATCATTGACACGCCCGGCCTGGACAGCCCATCCGTCGGCTGGCAGTGGAAGGGGGGCCTAAATAATTACTTTATTATACTTATAGTATAACGGGCCCCAAAACCCTATTGGCAGTGGAAGGGCTCCAGGATTTTGGTCTTGAGTTCTCGCCGTCTGGTCCCAACAACTTCGCCACTGTGTTGTGCTTTGAAGCCGACCCCAACTCATAGATGTAGTGAGAGATGCAAAATGTAGGTTTTTTCTCGATCGCCGGACTGCAGGGAATATAGATTGACAGGTTCCTGCAGTGTCTCCGTCTTTAATAACGATTGTTGTGCTCGTATCTGTTCGGGTTGAAAAGCAGCTCAAGGACCCGTAAGGTGAGCCAAAACCTTGCAAGGTGGATGCAGCATGACCTTGTTCTAGAGAGTATGTATATTATGCTAAGTGCGGAATATTATGACAAGATATATATCAGAGATTCGCAGAGTGCACAAAGAGATATATATGATGACCCTGGGAAGGAATCTTCCACCATCTTCCACCCATGGAGCCGAGGTCTGGAGGCAAGTCTCCGTCTTGGTTCAGTCGAAGGTGCTGTGGCTCTGAATTGTCGCTAGGATTGTGGCTTTGGAAGGCTAACATAGGGGCCAGAACGACGAGTAATAGTAATAGTATCCCTTCATAGTGCCCACATAGTGATGCTATGATCGTATGTTGGGGGTAGGCAAGTGCAGGCCCCGATGGTCGGGCCATCAAGCCGGTGAGGAAAACGTCAAGCATGTTGCCGAAGTGTTGGGGATCTCGCTTCCATAGCTTTGAGGGTTTGCGGTTCAGGCTTGTGCACCTGAGGCACGCCCTTTGCCGTCTTGGGTGTCTCTAGAGGTTTCTGATCGCGAAACGGTGCCCAACATCCGAAGCCATTGAAGTAACAGACTACCCGAAGCCGTGAATCGCCCCTCAAAGATCGGACACCTCGGAAGAAAGCTGCACTAGATGCTGAAGCTTACATGTCTTAAGTTCAGGCTTAGACGTCCTAGCAAGCCTGAAGCCTCGTAGACGCAAGCCTGAGAAGCAAGAGTATCCGAACTCTTACGCAGGCTGAGAAGCAAAGATCCGAAGGCATCACACCCCCCAAGCCTTTCCAATCATGCGTGCTCCCAATATCAGGCCTCTCCCCCTAAGCCCTAAACATACCAGGCCGTCCCAGGCCCTAAACCTTGAACCCATGACAATTCCATCCTTTTCCTAAGCCCCAAAACCTTAAACATACCAGGCCGTCCTTCTCCCGAAACCCTAAACCCAATGTCGGCCAAGAGGCCTTCACAAAGCGCATTCCTTTTCCTTTGGGTCCTAAACCCTAAAAACCCGAAACCCTAAACCCTGACAACTGGCATGTCCGAGTTGCGAGAGCGTAAACCCTAACAACCCGAAACATAAAAACCCTATAAAACCTAAAACCCATGGGTCCTAAACCCTAAAAACCCCAAACCCTATATAAAAACCCTATAAACCCTAAACCCAAAGCCAAGGCTTTCCTTTTCCTTTGGGTGGCCTCCTTGGACTCTGCTTCGGCCTTCGGGCTCCAGGGCCATCACCTCCTGGAGCTCCACAGGCGCCGATGCTTGGTTTAGGGTTTAGGGTTCAGGGTTTAGGGTTTAGGTAGGGTTTAGGGTTCAAGGTTTAGCTGCCTAAAAGCTCATGGAACTGAGTAAGTAAAGTTTAGGCTTCCGTTTAAGGGTGCTATAGGGTTCTATAGTAGGGCTCGTTTGTGGGTTTAGGGTCCGCTTAAAAGGCTCATGCGACTTACGTAGTAAGGTTAGAAGTAGGTTATAATTAGGATAATCCAACTCAGGGGACCTAAAACCTACTCACTAAGTGCCATGATCCTCTAGGTGGAGGGCTGGCCCAAACCATCCTAAGCCCACAAAATCTACTAGAGGGTCCTAAACCTTTAAGGTGTAGGGTGTACCCCAGTAACAATAGTCATCATCGAAACATAGCTATTATCGGTCTAACAGTCGCAGTAGGGCTAGTGGTGAAGTGAACATTCGGGTGTGGGATCCATGGTTTCGGGCATAGTAACGCGGTTTTAATGATTTGCAATAGTATTAGTCTTTCCTTGTAGCCCCCGTATAATCATAGTCTGATACATCCAATGCTCCATAAAAGCCTCTCCGATTTTTTGCAGAGCGAGCTGCTGCCGGTCAGTGTTTCAAGCTCGCGGCTTCACGGCTCAGGGTATCACTTAGGTTTTCATGAGTTCTTTGAAGTCCGCCCTATTCTGAAACGACTATATTTTCACCCCTTGGGCATTGGGAAGTGCGATCAAGAAGCAGCGTGTTCGGACCCTCCGCAGTTGTTTTTCTATGTTTGCCGCGGTCGAGGCTGAAGCCATCCCTAAACATTAAACCGAGCCGAACCCCTAAACCCGAAACACTAAACCTTATAATTCCCAAGCCCCGAACTATGTATGCAGGTCATTACATCTGGACCCCCCTGCAGCTTTCGTCCGGAGAAGCGGCTTGAGTCTTCCATCCCGAATCCACCACACGGTCCTGCAAGTTATGTATGTATATACCTGGGGCAGAATATTCCGCCGCCGCCCCCGGAGGCGTTATTTTTAGGGTAGAAGAGAAAAGAAACGCCGTCGACTGTGTCATTCCGCCGACGGCAATGTAAAACCGCCGCCAGCCAAGACA
>BGNK01005339.1:1185-39999 GCA_003297005.1 Symbiodinium sp. clade A Y106
GGGTAGCAGAATGCGTCCCCGGCGCCGGCCAGCCTTGTACTGGCGATTTTGCGACGGGCCCCGGCGCGATGCGCCTTTCATCCATCCAAAAAGACGTGCCCGTCGTTAGTAGCCCCTTTGGTTCGTCGGGTGTCGTGCTTGTGTCTCGCCCGCTCTGCCTGCAAAAGTGACACCATTTACTTCAGGCAAGGGTGGTGCCATAGCTAGCAGCTAGCAGGCAGCGCGTAGACCCAAGTAAAGGAGGAACATCCTAGCATACAAAACATGATTGGGAAACAGCAACAGCAAGTGTTGTAAGACCGAGAGTTTTTCGAATGGGTCCTACACACCTGTAAGGGGCTTCTTCAGGTGTTGCAAAAGTTGGAAGGGCTTGCTTCGTCTCCCTCTGCAGGACGCTGCGGAAGGCAATCGAGGCCGGGAGCACTTGGATCACCGCCTTCATTGGGAAACCGCAAGAGCAGGTTGGGCTGGTCAGATCTTCGTTTGCTCCCGACTTTCAGGCAAACCATTCGGGGGTGTGAGGCAGAGTGGCATAGCAGTCTAGATCCTCGCGTTTCGAGAGCTCTTCCGCTTGCTGTCAAACCAAGTCGGCTGTGTCACCAAACTGTTGAACGGCCATTGCATTGCAGAGTCGTGCAGAATCCTTTTCCCGCTGCTGCGTCAGCAGGAAGCTTCGAAAAATCGGCCGCCTGTCCCAACCTCAGAACATTTGAGTCCCGTGACTGCTTGGGCAAACAAGAGAAATTAATCAGTCCGCCGAAGAACATGTGCTCTCCAAAGACCGCAAAGAGCACCATCCTAGGACCTAGGACTTTGTCTTGTTCTTGGAATAGACGTGTTAGAGTGCCAGTTTTTGGAGAAGCACGCCACGGTGAAGCACCAAGCAAGTCCCACACAGAGCTGAAGAGGGAGAGGGAGAGCGAGAGAGAGGGAGCGCGCGGGAAACCCCTGGCGAAAGAAAGAGAGAGCGTGCGGCCCCTTTGCTGGGCCCTGCAGAGTCTTCTCTGCATGGCAGGAGCCCAAGCAGGCTCCGCCGAAGCAGGCGCCGCAGAAGCTTTGGCCGACAGAAAAGGCCACCGGATTTCGGCCTTTTTCAAATCAGCTTCGGTAATTAGTTCTTTCAGTGACGTGTTGTTGAGCCGAGCATGAAGGAAACGTCTTCATGTACATTGTGGGTATTGTCCGAGTTACTGACAGAAATCCACACGGCTTTGCCGAACTGTGAAGCAGCGTGCCGAGTGGGACGTCGCGAAACCCCTGTTCAACTGCTGCTGTGACACGAACTCATCAAGACGGTCAGGCTTTCTTCCCCTTAAAGGAGCCCTATAGTTACCCTCATAGTAACCGTAAAAGGAGCCCTTAAAGGAGCCCTATAGTATAGGCACGGCAAGCGTGTATGCAAGCCCCGCAGCATGGTGCTGCATCGGATGTTGGCCACATTTAGGGTAGATCCTGCACCCTTATCCGCATCCATCACGTTGCCTACTCATGCACACACCGGAAAGCAACACCTTCAGCCCAAACCGACTTCTTTCCATCACAGGCGCATCCTTCGGCGAAGGCGCCGGCAGCGCCCGCAGCAGCTGCGCGGGGCTCCACGCCGCCGCCTCCACCGCCCCAAGGGCCACCGCCCAGCACCGCCCCGCCAAAGGCACGGCCAGCAAGCGCGAGCCGAATGGCGGCAAAGGCTCCGTCGACACCGCCACCGGCACCCCCGGCACCGGCACCGCCGGCACCTGCCCCACAGCCACCAAAGCCAAAGCCAAGCGCACCAAGCCAGCCGGAGCCTCGGATTTGTGTTGCAGTGGTTCTGCTGCAGCACTCTGTCTTGTTTTGTATATGAGTGCACGTCAAAGTAGAACTTTGTACAGCGACACTCTCAATGATCGCTTCTGCAGCTGAAAGGGTCCGCCCTTGATTCTAACTGCCGGGACAATCGCTTGACTAAATGGGGTCAGCGGCAAGACACGGCTTCATGTTCGATTGCGTGATGCGTACCTACAGACGTCCCATACTATTGCATGGAGAGCTCTGGACAAGTGAGTGGATGTTGCACGCCCTGCAACCCATCAGTTGCCGGGTTTTGGGAACGCAGCGAAATCCCACACATCACAAAAGCTCAGGTCCCACGGAAGGAGAATGCGGCATGAGACCATGAGAATCAACTTCACTCAGACACTTTCCTTGGCCTCGTGTACCCCCGCACAACCGATCAGCAAACTGCCACGGACCGCATCTGGTGGAGATCTCCGAGGTCTACAGGGACAACAAAAGTGCGAGGCTACTGATCTAGAGCAGCTTCATGAGCAGGGAGCTCGTCCGGAGCGTGGGCTTGCCAAACACAGGCTCACGGAAACGGAAGCGGAACTAAAATCAAAGCAGGAATCGCTCCGTGCGATTTTGTGGTTGTCAATGTGGGTTTCCCGGTTGAGAAGATCGGTGGTCAGCCTTCCTGTATTCCGTAAATATGAGAACGGACATACGCAGTCTTCCCTGCTGAGGTTTAAACATACTGCAGCTGACACGGCCACTCCAGGAGTCAGCGATCTCATTGTCTGAATGTACCTTGCTGATGCTGTCAGGCCGGCAGTGCCGCCGCCACCGCCTGGGCCTCCTCCACCACCGCAGGCCTCTCTTGGCGGCACAGTGTTGTAAGCCAGCAAATCAGGTAAAGGCCATCCGGCGTCTGCAGGGATCTGCCATACCGGGAGCTTAAGGTTGCACGCACATTGTCCCGGATGAAGCTTGATATCGATATCGAGTCATGTCGCTGTCGAGACAACTTATTTCAATAGCTGACAGGCTTGAGAAGGATTTCAGTGAAGACTCCTTCACTGTTGAAGGGCGACGCCGCAAATCCCAGTCCTAGGACTGTGACAAAGACAGTCTAAGATGCGAACCTGTCTCACAACAGCAACAGATTTCGCGGCAGGTGATCCCGAAGGCGGAGCTGAGACCCCGGATGCCCCAGCAGGGAAAGCCGCAGCCGCCAAAGACGCCCCCGCCGACGATCCCCAAGGCGGTGACTTTCCCAGCCGCAAAGGCGTCGCCTGCCAAGATGGTGCCCCCGCCTCCCAAAGTCAGCGGTCCCGCCCTCACTTGATTGCAGTTCCTTGAGTCCTACCGGAGCAGTCAGCGAGACTGTGGCACTGCATATCTGGATATCGGAATGCACATGATCAGACTCCGTCAGCACCTGCAGTCTGAAACCAGAAGTCCCCGACTTGGTCTGTTTCATGCACTGACTTCCTGCCACTGGGCTCGCCTGACTTCTTCCAGGGATTGTATTTGCCCCTACCCTACTGGAATGTTCCGTTCACATGGCTGTTGCCATTAGAGCTGCATGGATGCCCACGAAATCTAATGATGTGCTAAGGTGCGCAAGGCCGAGACAGAAGCCGCAGCCGCGACAGGCCCGCTATGTCTAACATGCCCTGCATTGAGACACGGCCCCACCTAGCGGGTCTTGAAGTGAGGATAAGTTCGTACCTCTTTAGTCGTTTGATCTTTTGATTGGGTATCGCTCTGGATTTTGGGAGGTGCATCATATGAGAAGGCAACAAGAATCTTTCGCCCAGAGAGCCCCTCATTCTTTGCCAACGGCTCCATTGGCATCTGCTAGTGATGCTGTGGGATGCTGTGGATTCAATGCAAAGCCTGAAAGCGGTGATATATTCTAGCTGCCTTCGAAGGAAGGGCGCTGCGGGCGAGACGCCGGGCGAGGCGCCGAAGGCGGCTTTTCGTGGGTTTCGGTTTGGGCCGGCAGTGCTTAGGTTGGCTGCAAGGATGGGAGGAGCAGAAACAACGCCGTCCCGTAGGAACATTGAGCCTGAACGTAACCTGTTTTTAGAATCTGTTGGACTGCGTGGTCGCCACCGTCAGTCCATGTCTAGCATCCCGTACGCGCTTTCTCCGACAGACACGGAGATCAATTCACTCACTACCCAGCCCCAAAGACGACACCACAACGGTCTGGAGGCGGCAGACGACATGGCCGCCTTCCTTCGCGAGCTGGACCCCTCCGGCCAGATGGACGCGTGCCCTTCACTTAACAGAGTGGTGAAGTTCATGACAAAGGTGCCCGAGGTTCTACTGTGAAAGGATTGCAGCAGCAATTGCAGCAGTCTGTCGGTGCACTTGAGTGCGTGTGCGTGTTCATTGCTCTGCAAAAAAAGGTAAGGGCTTAGCACCCCACTTAAAATCTTCCCCACTGCGTACTGTGCAGTTGGCACTCCGAACTCGTGAAGGTGCACACTGTCATTCTTTGTTATCCGAAGTCTCCACCTTGCTGCCACAAGCTTTTGACCATTTTGCAGGTACGCGCCTCGTCTCCGCAGCGAGTTCGGCAGCCGTGCCCAGGCACGCTCTTCAGAGCAAAACTCTGTGGCTGGTAAGTTTATGCTGTCTCGCTATGTGACGAACTATCCGGAGGATTGATTATATGATCATAGGAGTGTCTGCACTTTTGCAACCGTGTGTTCGCGATTACAGCCACTGGCTGAGGGATCGTTTTGGCGGTTTGTATGTTTCTCATGATTCATCATGATGTCTGTTTATTGTCTCGGGTTCAGCCATTGCGTGGTGATTGGCAGTGATGCCAATCACCAGCCGGAGCCCTGGGAATCCAGGGAACAAAGCACTCCCCCGCATTTTGCCCCGAAGAGCTCATCCCGGAATGCCTCAGTTGCGAGCGGCGGTGGTCGACGAGACCGCTTCCGGTCTCGCCATGGTCGATCCGGCCGTCTTCGAGGCCCATCGCCATTGACCTTTTGCCAGCCCCTAGGTCCTAGGTGATGTTGCGGCTTGCAAATATCATGCAGAAGGCATCTGTGATTTCACTGCAGTGGCCTGATGTTGCTTCTTCTTGCCAGATTTGCCATCCCGAGCCTGCCAAGTTGCAGCCCCGCAAGCATGGAGCCGACTCACCCCCTTAAGCCCCGACAACAAACAGATCAACCTGAACTTGAAGCCCGGGAAACCGGACAAGTCCGCCACGCCCCGGAGAGAGAGAGAGCGAGAGAGACGGAGATACAGAGATGGGGCCCTTGACCGGACCTTTAGGGCCAGAGAAGGAAAGAGAGCCAGAGAATGCCAGAGAGAGAGAGGGAGAGAGTGAGAACAATTCCTGATCACCTTCATCCTTCCCCTTTGGAGTCCAGTTGCCGAGTGCTGCATTTTGTGAACCCCGCAATGGCAGCCAAGGGGTCTCTTGTAACTTTCTCGCCCCACAACCGTCGGGGGCGCAGACGCGCGCGGTGTAGGGGAGCAATCCCCTGCACCATAGCCCTGGCGAAAGAAAGTGAGAACAATGATCGTTTGTGTTGTGTTGTGTGTGTTCGACATGACATGTTCGGTGTTCTTGTAGCACAACGAGTGTGCCGACGAGCCAAATGTAATCATACCCTAAGGAGCTGATGATCCTACAGGGGAAGCCTGTCGCTACCACTGAGTAGTAGGGGCTGTTGGTAGCTGCATGCTCTTCCGAGGTATGCCCACAAGGATCAACAGTGCCCTTGGTGCAGTAAGCTGAACCTTTTAATGTTCAACTGGCCCCCACCGTGAACAACTCAATATGTACATCAGCCCACCCTAGACTATGCTGTTGTTTCATCATAAACGGGGGAACTGATGAACATCGAAGTCATAAGTCGGCACAGTTCCTCAGGAAAGCCTCGGTTGCACTATGGGTTGTTGTTATGTAGTCACGGCCTGTGAATTTTGTGGTCAGTACAACCATCGAGGCTACAGCGACAGCGCTTTTTAAGAAACAGTTAATTTTTCGTCAGGGGGGCTCGATTTCTTATTTTTGAAGCGCACCTTTTTTTGTAAAAAAACGTTTCGGGATTTGATGGTACCCTGGATTTCTTGACCCAAGTATCTTAATTTGAAACGGCAGCGAAAAAAACAATTTCAAGAAATGAGAGCACAGGAGGATTCGAGCCCGCAGGGCCTTGCATTCCAGCTCATGTGCTTATCCACTCGGGCATGGCATCCTTCAGACTCAGACTCCTGAAACGCCATCATATCCATCCCATTTTTTACCCAGCTTGTAATCAGCCCTTACCAAAATAAGAAATCGAGCCTCTCGTTTTCTTAAATTTAAGAAAAGGAGCCCCTCAATTTCTTCTTTCGGTGGTTTTCGTTCCTACATGGCAAAGCTTAATTTAAGCCCTTACTAAGCCCTTACAAAGCCTCTAGAGCCGTCCAAAGCTGTTATTAAGGCCTTGTTAAGCCTTATTAGGCAAGCCCAGATACCACTAAAATAAAAAATCGAGCCCCTCGTTTTCTTAAATTTTAAGAAAACGAGCCCCTCAATTTCTTATTTTGGTGGTTTTGGTTCCTATATCGCAAAGCTTAATTTAAGCCCTTACTAAGCCCTTACAAAGCCTCTAGAGCCGTCCAAAGCTGTTATTAAGGCCTTGTTAAGCCTTATTAGGCAAGCCCAGTATGGTGATTTTATTTTTTACGAGCCCCTCGTTTTCTTAAATTTTAAGAAAACGAGCCCCTCAATTTCTTATTTTGGTGGTTTTGGTTCCTATATCGCAAAGCTTAATTTAAGCCCTTATTGAGCCCTTACAAAGCCTCTAGAGCCTTCCAAAGCTGTTATTAAGGCCTTATTAAGCCCTTTTAGGCAATCCCAGAACCCACTAAAATAAGAAATCGAGCCCCTCGTTTTCTTAAATCTAAGAAAACGAGCCCCTCAATTTCTTATTTTGTAGTTTTAGTTCCTATATGGCAAATCCTTAAGTAAGCCCTTATTAAGCCCTTACAAAGCCTTAGAAGCCGTCAAGGCCTTAATAACAGGCCTTGACGGTAAGGCTTTAGTAAGGGCCTAAATTAAGCTTTGCCATCTAGGAAACAACCACCAAAATAAGAAATTGAGGGGCTCGATTTCTTATTTTGGTTGGTTCTGGGCTTGCCCAATAAGGGCTTGATAAGGCCTAATACGGCCTTAATAACAGCTTTGGAGGGCTTTATGTCAGGGCTTAATAAGGGCTTAAATTAAGCTTTGGAATATAGGAAAAAACCACCAACAGAGCTGGAATGGAAAGTGCTGTGGGCTCGAATCCTTCTGTGCGCTCATTTCTTGGTTTCCTTTGTAAGGGTGTGGCGCCGAGCTTTTGGAATACGAAATATACTCCCTTAGTTTCTTGGTTTCCTTTTTTTGCGAAGACAAAATGAGAAAGAGCAAAACAAGAAATTGGCACGCCGAGTCCAGGGTACCCTGGGTTTCCTATTTTGAATGCGCTCATTTTATGTATATATTTTTGTGTCGCACGGCTGTCCGAGGGGCACAATTTCTTAAACCAATGATTTCTCAAGCAGTGCTGTTGCTGTAGCACAGGAGGAAAGCGACTTCTTGACAAAACCGTAGAAGTACCGCCCGGGGGATAACAGGACATTTCCAGATCACTTTTGATGTCATTGCCATGTTGAGCCTTATGGTACGAGCATGGGGGGAAATGTTCCTGATCTCCTTGCATGATGCTCCTCCTTTCCTCTAATACTGGCTGATACTTATTCGTACCTTGCCTTCATTGTCTGTTTGCTGTGATTGTTGACGCTACACAGGAGCACAATTCAGATGTCCTGATAAAAGAGGCTGAAACGACCGAAACAACTAGGTTCATCGAAAAGCCTGTAAAAGACGGGCGGGCCTTAGCGCCTGGAGGGCCTACCCCGCCCCTTTTGCCTGGGAGAAGAAGAGTGAGACAGACAGACATGACAGACAGACAAGCAAGAACGACAGGAGAAAGAGAGTGCTTAGGGTGCGAATCGGAATCGGTCCCGAGACAGGACAGGGGCAAGAGGCAGGTTGGGGGCATTCCAGGCAGTACTAGTGGATCCAAAGTTCAGTCTTGGTTGTTAAAGCATGCCTCAGCACCCTAGCGGCGGTTCACTTCCATGCTTCAAGACCAGTGCGCGGGAACACACGCGGATTGAGGGATGTCCCCGATCGCCTGCCCGTGCTAAAAAAGAGTGCAGCAGGCGCTGCAGATGCGCGCCTTGGGCCACAAGCTGCTGTTGGTGCGCGGCTTGAAGAAGCTGCTGCCGCTCAGCTGCATCTGCGCTTCGGGATAGCTTGTGCTACTGCTGCTGCTGCTGCCGCGACGACGACTACACCTACCAGTACCACTACCACTAACAGTACGACTACGACTACCACTACCGCTACCACTACCATTATCACCACCACTACCCCTGCCACCGCTGCTGCCACTGCCATTACCACTACCACTACAGCTGCGACTGCCACTACCACTACAACTACCACTACCACTACCACTAACACTACCGCTACCACTACGACGACTACTACTCCCACTACCACCACGACGACCACGACGACCACTACGACCACGACTGCGCTTCTACTGCTACATGCTGCTATTGCTGCTACTGCTACTACGACGACTGCTGCTGCTGCGCGTACTACTGGTACTACTACTACTACTACTACTACTTCTACTACTACTACTAACACTACTACTACGACTACTAGTACTAGTACTAGTACTACTACTACTACTACTACTACTACTACTACTGCTTCTACTTAGTACTACTGCCACTTCTGCTACTACTACTTCTACTTCTTGTTGTACTGCTGCGGCTATTACGACGACGACTACTACAACTACTACCACGACGACGACTACGACGATTACGACGACTACTGCTGCTACGACGACGACGACGACTACTACTACTACTACTGCCACTACTGCTACTACTACTACTACTACTACTACTTCTACTTCTACTTCTACTTCTACTTCTACTTCTACTGCTGCTACTTCTACTCCTCCTACTACCACTACCACTACTACCACTACCACTACGACTACTACTACTACTACTACTACTACTACTACTACTTTTGCAGTAGTCATCTGAATGTTCTTGCCCATGCTCCGCACTCGAAGAGCTGGCTTTAAAGACAATCAGAAGCTTGGCGGTAGACCATGTAGTTTTTTTTGGCGCTGGCCTGCCGCTCCTTGAAAGAAGCCTGCCGCGAAAACGTAAAGCACAGGATGGCATCAAGGTGATTTGAGCTGTTACTGTTGTGTGGCCAGTCCAGGCTACCCAGCCTCAGAATCGCAGAACAAGTGCGAAAGATGATAGAGAAGACAGCATTCGCAATCGAGAGGAAGCCAATCGAACTCGTCCTCCAGAGTCATGCCGTCGCTGAAAGGCATCACCCAGCTTCGCAAATGCTTGTTCGTCCCCCTCACATACACGCATTTTCCAATTGTTGCTGATGGTGCTGCTGCTGCCGCTGCTGATGCGTGGGTACGTAACGGAGGTGTGTGCCCCTGTCCATGCACGAGCATCACGATCCCAAGCCGTACGCATTCCCAGCCCAGCCATTCCCGTCAGGAGCAGCGAGTGAGTGCAGTCACACAGGCAGCTGAACCTGAGCCAGCATGCACAGACTCAAAGCTGCACTCGAAAAGTTAAACTTAGCCGACCAGCTACACGAAGCTCAGCTGCCTAGTGACCTGACACTCCGTTCCCGACAGCGCTTGGCCCGATGATCAGCTGGATGATAGATATTCTAGAGGCTTTTAATGTAGACGGATTTGGACAGCCACACTTTCATGCAAGATCTTGTGAGGAATGTTGCCAAGTTTAGCAGTTGCAGCAAGCTTTGGCATGAGTGCATGTGCAATCATGGTGCTATCATCCAGCAAGCAAGGGGCCCTTAGGGTAGCATCCGTGTGGCCTGCCAACAGTTTGCAGCACAAGGGGCCCGGAGCTCCTTTGAAAAGAGGAGCTTCCCGCCTTAGCATCATGCTTCAGCAGAAACAAGGTTGCAGGAAATGCTAGCGGTGCAAGAGCTGCGGGCAGCTGTCCTGACTAGCTGCAGCATGTGGTCTGAGTCTTTGTACCAAGCCACGGAAGCCAAGGCCTTGAGTGCAAGTCAAACCCAAAGCTTCTCCTCCCTTGCTGAGCTCTCTGCAGATCTCCCACTCTGAACTGAGCTGGCCTGGGCCTGGTGGCTTGGCATGTCTTCTCCTTGACCGTCTGTGCCTGAGCAGCTAGAAGCCGGATGATGTTTAGATGCAAGTCCAAGGAGTGATGCAGGACAGCTCTACTTAGTTCATGTGGTTTTGGGAACCGATCTTTACCCTCTGCAGCATGGGTTGTGTATGAGTGTAATGGTATGGCGACGAGCATTCGTGCTGTCAGCAAGCGAGGGCGGCCACGGACGAAAGGATCGGCAGAGCTCATGCAAGTGTGGCTTGCGAAGGATTTGCGGCACAAGGGCGCGCGGCTCTTTGAAAAGAAGGGCTTCCATTTTCCGGTATGCCGTCCGTCTCGTGTTGCAGCACGAAGGCAAGTGTTTTCTTGGGAGACATCTCACATGCTTGTGCTGCATGGCTGGGCTTGGTCATTCATGCAACGAGCATCCTTTGTGTCTGAGCATCTGGGTGCAACAGCACGTCTGAGCATGCTGTCACATTGCACCATTCTGCATCCCAAAGCCGCGGCCATTTCGATGTCATGGCGACCGAGGAGGCGGAACGTATCTGCAGTCAGCAGTAGGGGGCGCCCTGCTGGAGGAGGGTTGCTCAGCTTTGAGGAGGTTTGGGATTTGGTGAAATTGAGGCTGTGTCTTCAAAGCTCTTTGTTTGGACTGCTCGGCTCATGCGAGCAGGCACGGGCGAAGCCTGCGTGGCTGAACCCCTCGCGTCGGAGCCCTGGTTTGTGATGCCTTCGGACTTGAGACTTGCTTCCATTGAAGGTCGTGCGCAGGGTCGGTAGGTCCGAGGAATTGACTTCGCAATTCTAAGACGTCCGAATGGCTGTTGTGATGTGCTGCACGTACTCCTGCATCAAGTTTTGCTCAGCAAGGCTCTTCTACCGGGGATGGGCCGCGCGTGTAATGCACTGCCACGCAGCATCCAGAATGCAAGCATCAAGAACATCGAGCTCTTGCACGATTTGGAATCTTCATGTCTGGCCTGTCCGTGAGTTCTACGCGACCAGCAACAAGCTTTGCTGCATTCTCAGCGAGTATCCACGGTTCGAGGCTTTGTGTTTGTTGCATGCGAGACGTGGCTTGACTTGCATCCACGGGGCAAGCAATCAAGTGCATCAATTCGGATACTCTGCATTCCTGCATGTCGCTGTGCCGACCGGTGAGTTTGTGAGGATGGAAGGGGGTTGATATCGCCGCACTGATCGCTACATTTGCCCTTCCAGTCGAGTGCAGTGACACTTAGCAGAATCCGTCGTGTTGGACTGCTTCGACACGAAGTGTGCAGCATTCAAACCTCAGACATATAGCAACATAGCAATTCTGAAGCACGTAGATAGAGTTGTGGTATCTACTTCACCGATCATGTGTACTACGCTTGCCCTCGAGAATTATACGAGCCAGAAGCTAGCTCGCCCAGGTTGGTGCTGTTGCAGGTGCCGGCTTCTTAGGGTGTTTTCGCAGCTGCACGTCCACTCGGGATCCTGGCAAATCTGTATACTGTATGCCTTTTCCTGATCGCTGTGACCCGATTGAGAAGACGTCAGTCGCTTGCTAGGCAGAGTTCACTCCTCTCCATAACCCATTCTCTTCCGCTCCATAACCCTTGCGCTGCAGAAGCTGCAGGCATCTCTGGTTGTGCTGGCGGATGCCCAGGTTCCCTGTTGGCTGACAGGCCGAGCTTCATGAATCCACATGAAAACGCGGCATGTATGATACGTTCGCTCCATTGCGTTGCCACTTGCAGTCGGCGCGGCTTGCAGTGTAGACACGTGTAGATCATCAGCCTAGAACCTGTTTCTCTCGCCACCGCCACTTTCATGGGTTCATGGCTCCCTTCTTTGCAGGGGGGTCGCTTCTGGGAGCCCTTCGCCACGGTGGCTTCATCCCCCACGATGACGATGTGGACCGTTGGGTCAGGGTGTGCTAGATGAATAGCTTTTGCCATGCATGGCCGTGACGCAGCAGCGATCCTCCTGAGCGTTACCTTGATGCGTGCGCAGCAGTGGAAGAGGAATTGACATGGGTGCCGCAAGTCTGAGAACTCAAGTGTGACAACACAAGTTTGCACTTGAGGGTCATGGTGTGCGAGACGAACTAGCTTTTGCCATGCATGGCCGTGACGCAGCAGCGATCCTCCTGAGGTTACCTTAATGCGTGCGCAGCAGTGGAAGAGGAACGGACATCGCAAGCAGCGGCATCATCACCTGGGTGCCGCACGTCTGAGAACTCAAGTGTGACGATACTAGTTTGCACAGGCGAGCTAGCTTTTGCCAATGGACATTGCAAGCAGTGGCATCATCACATGGGTGCCGCACTGAGAACTCAAGTGTGACAAGGCGAGTTTGCACTTGACGGTCAGGGTGTGCTAGACCAACTTGCTTTTGTCATGCATGACCGTGACGCAGCAGCCATCCTCCTGAGCGTTACCTTAATGCGTGCGCAGCCGTGGAAGAGGAATGGACATCGCAAGCAGCGGCATCATCACCTGGGTGCCGCACGTCTGAGAACTCAAGTGTGACAACACAAGTTTGCACTTGAGGGTCATGATGTGCGAGACGAACTAGCTTTTGCCATGCATGGCCGTGACGCAGCAGCGATCCTCCTGAGCGTTACCTTAATGCGTGCGCAGCAGTGGAAGAGGAATNACTTGAGGGTCATGATGTGCGAGACGAACTAGCTTTTGCCATGCATGGCCGTGACGCAGCAGCGATCCTCCTGAGCGTTACCTTAATGCGTGCGCAGCAGTGGAAGAGGAATGGACATCACCTGGGTGCCGCACGTCTGAGAACTCAAGTGTGACAACACAAGTTTGCACTTGAGGGTCATGATGTGCCAGACGAACTAGCTTTTGCCATGCATGGCCGTGACGCAGCAGCGATCCTCCTGAGCGTTACCTTAATGCGTGCGCAGCAGTGGAAGAGGAATGGACATCGCAAGCAGCGGCATCATCACCTGGGTGCCGCACGTCTGAGAACTCAAGTGTGACAACACAAGTTTGCACTTGAGGGTCATGATGTGCGAGACGAGCTAGCTTTGGCCATGCATGGCCGTGACGCAGCAGCCATCCTCCTGAGCGTTACCTTAATGCGTGCGCAGCAGTGGAAGAGGAATGGACATCGCAAGCAGCGGCATCATCACATGGGTGCCGCACGTCTGAGAACTCAAGTGTGACGATACTAGTTTGCACTTGAGGGTCATGATGTGCGAGACGAACTAGCTTTTGCCATGCATGGCCGTGACGCAGCAGCGATCCTCCTGAGCGTTACCTTAATGCGTGCGCAGCAGTGGAAGAGGAATNACTTGAGGGTCATGATGTGCGAGACGAACTAGCTTTTGCCATGCATGGCCGTGACGCAGCAGCGATCCTCCTGAGCGTTACCTTAATGCGTGCGCAGCAGTGGAAGAGGAATGGACATCGCAAGCAGCAGCATCATCACATGGGTGCCGCACGTCTGAGAACTCAAGTGTGACAACACAAGTTTGCACTTGAGGGTCATGGCGTGCGAGACGAGCTGGCTTTTGCCATGCATGGCCGTGACGCAGCAGCGATCCTCCTGAGCGTTACCTTAATGCGTGCGCAGCAGTGGAAGAGGGATTGACATGGGTGCCGCACGTCTGAGAACTCGAGTGTGACAATACAAGTTTGCACTTGAGGGTCATGGTGTGCGAGACGAACTAGCTTTTGCCCTGCAGGGCCGTGACGCAGCAGCCTCCTGAGTATTACTTTGAGATATGCTGGGGCTGTTTGTCCTGTAGCGTTCATGAAGCAGCACTGGAAGATCCAGCCACGGTGAACTTCTTGGGTCTGGAGGTCTTGAATCGTTACTATCCGGGGTGGTAACCAGATAGCATACGAACAAGCATGCCTGAAGCATCTGGCAGACAAGGTGCACTGCTGAGAACTCAAGTGCGGTACATCAGTTCGTACTTGAGGGTCGTTATGTGCAAGACTTATCGCTTTGCCATGCATGGCCGTGATGCTTCAGCAACTGAGCATCACCTTAATGTATGTGCACCAGTGTCACACGAACGACTAAGTCCGACTAGAGCAGACCGCACGGCATGCCAAGCGTTGCAGGACTTGGAAGCCCTAGAGGCAGACCTGACCAAAATGGAGGCTGGTGCTCGAAGCTTCGAAGCGCAGCTTGTCTCCGGGCTTAACTCTGTCCAGGCCGCTTTCGAAGGGCGAGCACCGCTGGCCTTTCGGCGCGGTGGCCGTCCGGTCCCCGCAGGTTGAGGAAGGGTAACTCATGAGGCATGAGGTCATGGCGAAGTCTAATTCTAAGTCTAACAAGGACTTCAGGTCTCCTTCTTGTAATTGGCAAGTTCGAGTCCGGACCCTAACTTGCGAAGGCTGTAATGCAAGGACTTTCAATTTGACGCTTGCACACCTTCACAGCCACCCACTCTTCAGAATCCAATCGGGGAAGGCCAAACGACATGCCCAGGCACACTCCACGCGATAATCAGGACCCCACCCGGCGGCCATGCAGGGCCCAGAAGCATTGACATGAAGATACGAAGATAAGTTGCGTCTTCGGCACCACACCATCAGGCTTTGCGTTGGCTGCCCCTTGACAGTGGGAGCGATCTTGAAAGATTTCAAGCACTTGCAGTTGCAACGAAACCGTAGAGTCTGTTCCGTCTGCTCTGCGGATCCGCAGGGAGCAGTTCAGAAGGGAATCAGGCCCAAGGGTGAAGACCGGAAGAGGAAGCCATCGAGCCAGCAATGCCCGCCATTGCGACATGATGCAATGTGCATGAAGAAATGGCCTTCAGACTCCGTGGCAGCACCCGCATCACAGTGACTTTTCGGATCCCTGTGGATTGTTCATGCAGAAACATGGTAAGCTCCGGTGCCGGCCCTGCCCAGCCGAGCCTGGCCATCCCAGCTGGACTCCGTCTTGTGGCAGTTGCGCCTTACTAGGACAGTGGCGATGTGCTTTGAACAACTCTCACTGAGGCTGGAACACCACGCCTGTCGCGCATGTTGGGCTGAGGCGGGCTGCGGGGCTGAGGTCTGGACTGGGGCGGGGTCAAGCTTTAAGCGTGGTTCACGGTTTGAACCAAGCTTTCGCCCTGTCGTTTGGGGGAGTTGGCGTGAAGTTCGTCGAGGTGAAGTATGGCACAACAACTGCAACAAAGACAACAAACCACGCCTAGCTAGTTAAGTTGATTGAAGAACTTTTCGTTGAATTGTGCTGGAAGGTTGAGCTGATTGGGTCCAGGGTTGAAGCAAGGTGGAGGGTTGAATTAGGCAGCAGGCATACTTGGGCTGCTGGGACTGAGTTAAGTAAGGATCGGGATATGGTTGAGGTTTGAACGCATGTTGACAGGCGTGGCAGGACTTGAGACAACTGCGTCTTCAAGCAATTCTTTGTGCCGAGTGGTTCAGGCGGCTGCAGCACTTCAAAGAACTTATGTATGATGTGTCGATCCATTTTGGCAACCTCCGGTTCCACAGCAAACTACCCGGTGTTTTGGAGTGTCAGGTTTCGCTTGAGAGCTCTCCTATGTTACTTGCGAGATAATCTGAAAATGGCGAAGCAGAACTAGTAAGTTGTCCAGGTAAGTTTAAGGCCGTGATGGTCGCGGCTCCAGGTCCAGCCCAACGCAGGACTGCGAAGTGGAGCTCGACATCTTCCTTCGTGAGGACTTCCTGCCCCTGGAGCTCACGGAGCACTATATCACAGTTTGGTATTTGGGAGCTTGCAGGGAATATGAAAATAAAGAACATAATAAGTTTAATAAGAGCTTTAATTAACAATCATCATAATAAGAATAAGTTCAGAATAAGAGTAATGATAACAATACTAGACAACACAAAAATAATAGATATAATAATATGCTTTTGGCCACTTCATGTTTGTCGCTTCTCGGCTCAGGCCCAAAGCTAGGTGTTACAGCACCTCTGGCCTTTCGCCCCATCGGATGACAAGCGCCTGCCGTTGGACAGTGGGCGCTTGTGTCGGTATGGGAAGTCCTTCGTTTAGTCTAGCCTTTGATCAAAGTATCAGCCTGATGACCCTTTCGGTGGTTCCATCCATTCTTATGTGCATGCTCCAGTTCATCTTCCACTCCCTGGGAGAGCTTTCGCACCTTTTGGGCTTCCTGGGAGTCTCCTTGCTCGCTTTTAAGAGGGGGATCGCACCCGCTTTCTTCCGAAGGGTGGATCACCCACTGCACTGGTTGGACCGCATTCGCTGGATTTCGTGCTGCTGTGCATACACTGCTCTGGTTGTGATCTCTTCCTCCTCCAACGGACCAGTCTATGCTTATACATGCCTCTGGCCCATTGTGCACACAAGCGTTACAAGCTTCAGCAGCTTTGGCCTCGACCGCGAGGGCGCTCAGAGTGCCCTAGTCCAGCTGCGAGACGCCCGCCTCGACATGAGCAGGGTCGGCGCAGCTGCCCACTGCAGCGATTGCAGTGCCAAGCAGTGCATGTTCAAAGACTGCAGGGCCCCTGCAGGCTTGCCGGATGTCGGCTCAAGAAAAGACTGGGGTCGGGGCTTCAACCAGGTCGACGCCTTATCGAAGGCAGAGGACAGAGGAGGGAGCTCCTGCTCCATCACCTGCGTGTTTGCAGTGCCCATCGTCGCCGCCACCTCGAATTCCTCGACGCCCCTCGCGTGGGCCATACAGTCGGGGCTTCCCCCGAAAGAGGACCAAAGCGTCCTCACAGGAGCAACTCGCTTCTCCTGGTGGGTTGGTGCACGGGAGGCCTACCAGGTGGCCATGGACGAGGTGATCTCTTTGCAGGTGCCCAGGCGCTTCAGGCAATGCACCGGCCAGGAACCCCTCCCGGGCTCAGCTCATTGGGTGTCCAAGTGCAGATGTCGGGGCTTCGTCAACTGCCGTGGTGCACGCTTGGCAGGCAGCTGTTGCTGCCCGGTGGGATTCCGGATCCATGGTGGCGTTTGCAAAGCTTGCGGCGGTTTCGCCGAGCATGTCAGCAGCTTACACCAACTACCGCTCCTGTACACGTTGCAGGCTGATGCAGGTAAGCTCGCCTTCAGGCTCATGGCGGCCCGGGCCTGTAGAATTAGAACATAGATGTCTTACTGTCTTACTATACAGGGACTTTATTAAGGAGAGCATAAGGAATGTTTCAGACCTCCATAGAGTCAGCCCTCCATGTTTTTCAGGTGGCCCTGTCGATGGTCTTGCTTCCCTGGCCTTGGGCCTGGCTCGCACGCCTGCTGTGGCAGGTGGCCCGCGCCAGGGGATGTGCGTCCCTAGAGAGGTACAGGATGCAGCACGAGCGCCAGATTGTCGCCACGGCCTGGCGCAAGCGGCCAAGGCCCGAGCCCGAGGAGGACGGTGCCGTGCGTGTGCAGGCCGCTCGGTGGCTGTAGCAGGAAGCTCACGTATGGTTAACCAAGGAGTTCACTCAGCTGATATTGGCATTGGGTCATGCAGTTCTTCCATCTTGGCTGAGACACGAACGGACAAACTTGCACAGATAGCATTCGGTGCGTCCAGCAGCCCTGAATTCTGAAGAGAGGTGAGCTCACTGTCGGGGGAGACGAAGGTTCTTTCGATGCTGCCCAGGTCTTTGCTTCTTGGCTGGATTCCGACCGGCGTCGCATGCCGTAGACGCCATACACACTCCCTGGAATATAGTGACTTATTTCGTTCAATGAGAGGCTGGTGCACCTACGCCAAGCCGTGGCCGATGCTTTCGATCTCGAGTTTGAGTCCATTGGCCTGGTGGAAGGTGTGTACGGAAAGGAGGGAAGAGAGGGTTTTGTGGCGGCTTCTTTCGAAGTGACAGGTACCGAACCCTTGCCACCGGAGAAGGACTTCCATTCCCTGCAGCTTGCCGGATGGCTGTCTGTGTACGGAGGTGTTGAAGGAAGATGCTGTCTGTTGGGATCAGTTGTCGGATGTCGAGTGGGCAACAAGTGTCAACTTTCCAGCAGTTTCTCCGCTCTTTTGATGACATACGCCGCGTTCTCTGGCATCTTTATGTTGTGAGATTCCCCGAGATGCCTCTGAGCACGTTCGAAGGTGCGATTCCATGTCCCGTGGACCGACTGCAGCAATCACAAAGAAGCAGCAAGAAACATGCCGTGATTGAGACACAACTCAGGCAGCATCTGGGCCTCACGGACATGCCGCAGCTCACCCTGATCCGATGCGCCTCCGAGGGCACTCGCCGGGCCAAGCTGGCGGACCGGGCAGCATTTGGGGATGTGCAGCTCCAATATGAGTGGTTTAACTGGATGGAAGGAGCCCTATAGAAATTGAGCATCCTAAGTTCCAGCGTCTCACTCCGGCGATCTGTGGATGTCTGTTGATCTAGTTTCTTGAAAGAGGCTCAGGTTTGAGCCTTCGCGGTTGATGGGCTATGTTCCAGTAGAGTCAAGCAGGTCGCACTAACTTAACACCGCACAGGACTCTGAGAAGATCGTGGGTTGTGAGCTGCATATCTAGAGGTCCTCTAGCAGTACCCGTTTCCGGGCCACAATCTGTTCCGCGACAAGGCAGGCTCCTCCGAGACAGATGCTCTGTCATTCTTCCGGCGCAGCCGCAATGTGTACAAGGCCTTAGACTGCAACCTCAACCGGTCACTTGGCCGTTTTCGTATGCTTAGTAAGTGCGACAGCTTGCTTTACTTTTCGATGGGAGGAAAGAGGGGATAGGGGTCAAAGAAACTTTCTCGGCAATCAAAAACTTTCCAGCCATCAAAAAAAACTATCGCATCAATCAAGAAAACACTATCTCATTTTTGTAAGACGGATGTGAGTAGCAGCACAAATCTAGCAAAAGAGCCAGCGGAAGGGGTGCGCACGCACACGCACAGGGGGTGCACACACAAGGTGTGTACAGGGTGCGCGCCCGCACGAGGGGTGCACGGTGCGCGCGCACGGGGTGCGCACGGCGCGCAAGAGGGTGCGCACGGTGTGCGTGCACATGGGGTATGGCCGAGCAAGGAGGGTGCACGGGGCGTGTGCATATGCGCGCGCAAGAGGGGTGCGCACGCACGGGGCCCCAAGGGAGGGACGTTCACGAAGTTGCGGACGCTGTAACAAACGCTTATGAAAACCTGGCCAGGCAAAGCAAGACGCCGTGTTCATGGTGGCTGAAAGGGGACCCAGTGCAGGGAAGTCTGCGGTGGGGTAGGATGCGATATGGCCGCCGCATACGCAGAACCCTCGCCCAACCTGTGCGCACATGTCTTGCTGCTGTCATGTTGCAGCGTCCGTTTGTTCAGGTGCCGCACATCTTCGCAGCTTTGTGTGCTGAAAAGTCCTGCCCGCCCTCCCCAGATGGGGTAGGTGACGGTGCATGGATGGCTGGCGGATGCCAGCATTCTTGTTTGTTATCAGGGGCCCGGGCGGAGATATACTTGACGTGGACGGACGGGGGGGCATGTGCCACTTCCGCATCAGTGGAAGATTTTGCAGCCAAAAGTGCCCATGCCACATGGTTTCAGGTGTACACTACAGGTACAGTGAGGGTTCGGTCGAACCGGGGGGTGGCAACCAAAAAGGCAGCTCAACCTTAGTGTTGTCGTGGTCGTCTTGGCGTCGTCGCTGTTGTTGATGACTCGGTTGGAAGCTTCTGCTTCTGCTGCTGCTGATACTGGTCATGAGTCTCATGCCGACCAAGAACTCAACTTTGCAGTCCCACGCAAGCCGTTTGGAAAGGACCAGGCACTCGCCGCCTAATTCGCAGTCCAGCAGGAGCATCGTTGATGTACCATGACGTACCTAGTCAAGTACGTCATTGGGTATATGTACAGTGCGGTGTGGCATGTCTTCCTCAGCCGAAATTCCCTCATCATGTATGCTACACCGTTCAAGTCTTGCTGTCAACATGAGTGATTGTGTAGTATCTATATCACCAAGACCAGACACCAGACACCGGCACCACTGCTGCAAAAGCTTCCGTCGGAAATTCAAAGAAGGAAACGGGCGACTATGAAATCTTCATAATATCCGAACCCTGGGCCTCTAGCTACACCCTAAACCCGACGCCTCACATTCCCAAAGCTCTACGATTTGAACACACCCCCAGCTCCAAGCCCCAAAGTTATGGTCTTCCAAATGACAGCGAGAAGCTGAAACGGGGCACACAAGAGCAGCGGAATTGGCCTCAGTTGCTAAACCCCACCCTACCCCAAAACCAGCCGACTTCAAGTTCTCTTCGCCGTTGCAGGCTTGGCGTTCAGGGCTCAATTTAGGGTTTGGGGTTGTTGGTTGAAGTTGAACACCTCAATGTTCCGGAATCACAGAAATAGCACATCCCACACCGAAAACACAGCAGGATCAGGGTGTATGAAATGGCTAAAGTTTTATTGCTGCTTTGCTACCTTTTTGTTGTTTTTCATCCCCAGGCATGCTAAGCTAAGTTTGGAGGTGAGCCGATTCCAACTATTACTTTCGTTTTGATTTTTGATATTGATATTGACAGTGGAACTTATGTACAGAACCAGGGTCTAATGCTGGGCTGTCCCGGGGCAGGGTTGGGTGCTTGAGATGCATCGTGCAGATGCTGGAGATTCAGGGCCCCTACCGCTTAAAGAAGGCTTCTCTGACTGCTTGAGCTCTTTCATCCGTCAAGTTTCCGGAATCAGGCGATACTCCGGAAGATGTTGCTGGAACCAGGCGCCCAGACATGAACTGCACACAGCAAATTCCGGAGCAGCCATTTGCCCCGAAACAGTAGCAGCGCTCTCTTCAGCAATCGATGCCTCAGCCGTCAGCTTGTGAATCGAACCTCCATCCGCTGACCCATCTCGGCTCGAATGGACATGTAATCCGTCTTCGCGCAATGGTAGCCATCGTGAGGACCGGGAGTCAGCGCGCTCGTGCTCGAGCGCTTGCGCCGGCCGAGCTGCAGCGGCGGGACGGGAGGTAGACTTTTGAGTCTTAAGCTTGAACCGGCAGGCCCTGAACTACACACCCTGCACCTTGAACGCCAATGCCCAGCGCCCAAAAGCTTGCACCTAAGACCATTCACCGAAAACCTTCGGCCCCAAACCCAAGCAGTTGAACCAGCTTCTACAACTCCTAAGATTTTTCAGTCCAGGAGTTGCGGTGTGAGACATGGGGTTCAGTGTTTAGACAAACACTGACTATGTCTTGTAAGGCTTGCGGTCGTTTATTTGGGGCATCGATTTGCGAGCCGCGGACGTGCGATGTAAGTGCCGCTAGTTTCAGGGGGCAAGAGAAATCAAGCAAGACAGAAAGAAAGAAAGAAGGAGCGAAATAACGACAGAAAGAAACACAGAAAGGAGGACAGCAGTTCAGCGCAGAAAGAAAGAAAGACAGGAAGAAAGAGCGAAAGTAGGAAGACAGAAAGGAAGCCCAAAACAAACGAATTAAGCAAGAAAGACCAGAAAGGACAGCACATCAAAAGAAAGAAACAACTTTCAAGATACATGTCGGGGTGGTGCTGCTGCGAGACCCAAGCTTGATGATGAGAGCGACGTATTGTCGCTAATTAGGGTGCATGAGATCCAGGCAATGTTCAGATTGCAGCAACCATGCAAAAGACTCATGAACTGCCCAGGACAACAACAACGACAACAAAGCAGGTCAAACACCTATGTCCCCACCCCCACTGAGACAACCCTCAGTGGGGGGAAGGACCCCAGTATTCGTGATCCTGGGTGTTGGTTTGCCCTGCAAAATTTATCGCATGTGCAGCAGAATAACACAAACAGGCCGCAAAGGGTCAGGATACAGCACGCTCTGGCCAGTCCTGAGTATGATCGTCGTCGTCATCGTCGTCGTCGGAGAAAGAAATGGAGAGCACGCGAGAGAAGAAGACGATAGCTCGGCTGACAGACGACCAGAAGGAGGCAAGAGGGGAGAGAGAGCGAGAAGAGAATACAATAGTTCGGCTGACAGACTGAGAAGACGCCAATCCTTAGTAAGGTCGTCGTGGTCCTTGTCGTCGTCGGAGAGGAAAGGAAAGAAAGCCAGTAAAGAAGACGATAGCTCGACTGACAGACGAGAAGAGGGGAGAGCGAGTGAGAAGAGAAGACAAGAGCTCGACAGACGGACCGAGAGGACACAAGTCTGGCGTCAGAAGTGATCTCCGGTTGTGTGATCTCCAGACATGACTGTTGATTTTCACTGTGATCTCCACTTGAACATGTTGTCAAATCCTAAGTGATTTCCAGATCTGCTAGCACAAGAACCCCGGAGGGCCGGCATATTTCGCCGAATAACGACAGTGCCCTCATGAGGGAGCTCCAGCCGGACACAACTTTCAAAATACATGTCGGGGCGGTGCTGCGAGACCCAAGCTTGATGATGAGGGCGACGTATTTGTTCAATTAGGGTGCATGATTTCCAAGCACTGTTCAGATTGCTGGAACCATGCAAGACTCATGAACTGCCCATGACAACAACAAACAACAAAGCAGGTCACTCACCTATGTCCCCACCCCCACTGAGACAACCCTCAGTGGGGGGAAGGACCCCAGTATTTGTGATCCTGGGTGTTGGTGTCCCTTGCAAAGTTCATCGCATGTACAGCAGAATAACACAAACAAAAAACACAGAAAGCAGAAAGCAGCAACGAAAGAAATAGCGAAGACAACACGAAAAGAGAAGGAAAGGACGAAAGACAACAACAAAAGCGGCAACGAAAGAACCAATGAAGACATCACGAAAGAGAGAACGCAATGAAGAGAGACATAAGGACAACAATTCAGAGAAAGAAAGAGCGAGAGAAAGAACGCACGCAAAGAAATACAGAAAGAACAAAAATAAAAGAACGAGAGCAGGAACGAACGACAGAGCGAGTTTAAGACACAAGAGGAGGACAGAAAGAAACAGAGAACGAACCAACTTAATTACAGAGATGAAAAGAGGAAGAACGAAAAACCGCAGCCATATCTTTTCCCCATATATTGACGATTTCCAACAAGATTTTCGGGCACGGTTAGATTGATTTTCCCCGCGTCCCATCAGGTTCCGTTGGACACACAATGCTTTTCCCGTTTTACTGGAGGCAGTAGGGAGAAGCATGTCTGGAAAGTCATACTATTAAACTAGGTGTTTTTTAAATGTTGGACAGTTTTCTGGATGGCTGGCGACTAGTTTTTTTGATTTCCTTAACAAGCTTTTCTTGAACCCCAGGAAACACTCTAGATTCTGTGGGAGTACTCAGCACTTTTCGGTCACATCCTTAGCTTTCTCTCCCTGCAGCAGTTTGAGACTTTCTGCTTCGCGTTGCATGTTGCAGGCTTCGGGTGGCCCCGGCGACGGTCGCAAATTTCGGGGACACGTACACACAAGGCATCGGACGCACAAAATCCCTGAGGTGAGTGTAAGTGGCTCTTGCAAGTTTCGCCGAGCGCCTTGGAGCCAGACTGGCATAGTAGTTTGTGTCGCAACGTTAAGGGTAACCATGGCAACCAAGTTAGTCATTTTGACCGTCACTGTCATGTCCGTCATGCGGATGATGATGGGTTGCTCACGCAGCTGACAGGTTTAGGGTGAAGAGCTAGGTCTTGCTAGCTGCTTATTCCATGTGTTGTAGCGCGACATCATGTGGATTTCGTATCGCATGGTAGTATGTTCTGCTGTAATGTATTTCGTTCGTCATGTTGATATCCACGTCCGTCTAATTACCTATTCCTGTATCTGGCGTCTACCAATGCTCAGATCTGCACCCGGTAGATATCTACCTGTTATCTCTATCTCTGTTCGATTTGGAATTTCTTTTCGTTTTTTCTCTGGCAGGATGGACTTGCCACGGCTGCGAGAAGCACTTCCCCCCGGGCAGTCTCCTGCGCCGTTGTGATACCTGTGCAGTGGATTTCTGCGCAAGCTGCGCGGCCACCTGAGGCTTTCATGCTTTCGCCATCTTTCTTTGGGTCTCCGGATCTCCAAAAATTTAAGATGATCGCACTGTGCTGTTAGCAATGTGCGACACAGCAGAATCTGCTGTCACGCTTGTGGAGGGGCAGATACAGTCGTTCTACATTCGGGACAAATGTGGTGAGGACTCGTCCGCTGGCTCCCATGCTAGACCAAGACGATACCTAGCGCACGAACGGAGAAAACGGATTGCGGCGTCGCAGCACTATCGGCATGTCTCCCAACTAGAGCGCAGAGTCCCGCCGATGTTAGTTCTTCACCTGCCAAGGAGCCCTTACAGGCCGAGAAGGATTTTCCCTCTGCAGAGGAGCCTCGAAGCCGTTGATTAGGATACGGGCATCATGTGCTTTACGACTCGTCTTGTCAGGAGATCTTCCCACTCTGCCGGGGCCCATTGGGACTTCAAACGTGCAGAGTGGATGAGTTCATGATGGGGGGTGTGTTTGGCAGACACTGTCGTAAGGCACCATCGATTTCCATGGCATCCAGGCAACTGCTTGTCGAATTCAGGGTGGGGTGTTGCAGAGGCGTCTTCCTTCACGAGGTGCCCTCGCCGGGTCGCCCCGAGCCATTCCTGCAGCGGCTCTACGGCGTGGAGCTGGCAAGCCTTACGTAATCCCGCTCAGAACTTCCGCGTTTCGAGCTACAATCAAGACTGAAGAGATTCCGTGTGGCTCCTTCGCCCCAGCATCCAGAATTTCTGAGTCACTCGCAAGTACTCCGCAGGCTCTGCAGACGCTCCCTTTCCTTGCAATAATGGCCAGGTGGACTGGCAAAGTACGGTTCGCGTCTGGAGCCGTTTGCCGAGATCATGTGCTAGAACTGCTCATGATTGCCACACGACTAAAACTGCAGAAGCTGATTATTAAGTTTGCACATCACGGGGTGATGCTAGCGACCTTGTCGGTTGCAATATCAGTGCTCACGCGTAACTGTTCGCCTATGTCTGAGTTGAGTGTTGCACTTGATAGTTCTTGCACGCTTGAGCAGCAGCTGTCCAGAGGCCTTGTGGCCTTTACATAGGTTTAGGACGTTCCCTCATCATGAGGGGAAGAACTGAGATCCTCATCTTCGATGCCAGGAGGGATTCCCGCACTGCATTACTGTTGATCCCTGATGGTGATCACCCTCTGCAAATGTGTTTGCCGAATTGGCTAAGCGAGGTGTGTCGTGCTTGGAAACTTGGCGCTGAGGCCATGATTTCAATCCATTCCACAGCCTCGCGCACGATCCGGAACGCGGGTCTCCCAGAGTACTGAAGTGCTGGATCAGGTTTGGGCGCGCTTAATCTGCAGTTGCCAAGATGCGCTGCGAGACATGAACTGTTGCTGGCCAAGTATTACTTCGAAAGGTGTGAGTATGTCTTTGGACGCCTACACAGAGATGGCCAGGGACCAAGGAATTCTTTGGCGGAAGCTTGGATCGCTGAAGTGTCGACTTGGAAACTTCTCTCTGCATGGGTACGCCGGAGGTCACAGCGGCAGGCTACCAGAGCCCAAGGACAAGCCCAGACCCTTGGGAGGCTCTGAGACTTCTCGAAGGCCAGAGCGGAGGGCGTGCAGAGCAAAAGCAACTGTGGAAATTTGTCACTACGTCTTCGATCTTCAACCTACGCTGTGCGGACCCTTTGCTGAACTGGGGATGCCACGGCTGGCTCGTTTGATGATCGGTTGGGTTTGCGGATTCCGCTCATGGATCACCTGAGATTGTCGACTTGGCAACAAGAGGATTCTGGGTTTTTGCATGCAGGCCCGATATGGATGCGTGTGACAAGCTAGGTCCAGGTCAGGTCAGATTCAAGGATTCCTGGTTGCCCGGACTCAACCAGAACCACGGCCACGTCTGTGCGACAGGCGCCGGAGTGCTGCTGGCGCTGCGGAAGAACCGCGAGGAAACTTGGTTGGAGAAGCTGCAGAGGCCTACATTTGCGATCGGGATCCACCACGGCCCAAGATCTGAGGTCCGTGTCCGTCGTCCTAAGCTATTTGGAGTAACGAAGAGCACAGCCCTTCCAGGCGCAATCGCGAGCAGGCGGAAGCCAGGACGGCACTTGAGGAAGCGACAGCAAAAAGACCGCTTGCTCCGCTGGCCGCGAGAGGGTAACGTCGAGAGAGGGGAAGGGATCTACGGAAAACCACAGGTCGTGCAACGGTTTCTTCTGCTTCAGTACGCAAACAAAAGATCCGAATCCTCGAAAGCTCGTACGGGGAGGCAGACGAATGCGTGTTTTGCGCGGCCTCCTGCCTTCGGCCAGACAGCCGCTCTGAAGATTGGAGCTTTGGAGCTTTTTGCGCATGTCGTGAAAGTCTCGTCCATGCCGCTGACCTTCAAGGCCTTGTGCCATAGTAATTCGAAAGACAAGCATGGCTGCGCAGAGCTGCGAGCAGCTAGAGCCACGCTGCAGCCACCGGCAGTCTCTATTGCACCACCCCCCAAACTCGTCAAGAAGAGCAGTTTCTTCATCCACTTGACTCCGCTTGTCACATCGTCGTACACACGGCAGAGCCGCACTGCCATGGAATTTTCCCCGACGCCGCAAGGCTTGGAAGCAAGGGCAGCATCTGAGCTGTTTTGATAGAGCCTCTAGAGCGGTTGTGCGCAGGCAGGGCAAACACCCGTAACCGAAGTGGCTTAGTGCACCTTTGCACGCCGTAGAGCAAACGTTGTGAGCTCATGGTCATGTCGCAAGCGTACCATTGTTGGAGCCTCACGCTCGCAGGAGCCGATGGACTCCGATTCGGAGGGTGCGGCTCGATCTGCCCCACGGCCCTCTCCATTGCAGGCAGAGAAGATTCGGCATGCGGCAAGATCAAACGCACCAGCACGGCTCATCTTCTTACGGAGTAGTGGTCACGTTGCCAGCACAGGCACTTCGAAGGCAGTGGCGTGAACGACAGCCACTGGGACCTCAGTGGGTGGACCAGGGTGAGTCTGAGAAGCCTTGGGACAGCAGTATCAGTAGCTCCTAATTAATCAGATCTCAAGTGCATGCCTTTCAAGCGCTCGTGAAGTTATGATGTATGCTTGGGACATTCAGGCGAACGTTAGATTTCTTCAAACCCCACAAAATCTTAGGCACCAGCTTTTGTTCTGAACATTTTCGCTTCTATTGTGTCTTCCTTTTTTCTCCTGACGTCTTGCCTGAACTTCTACCGGTACTTTCGTGTTTCCAGGCTTATCCAAGCACTCCTCCGTCCATGGGCGATTCGGTGCGAGAGCATGACCAGGTCTAAACACTACGCATTGATGGTCCAATTGATGGTATACAGGTTCGAGGCAAGCTCCAGCGCAAGCGTTATCGGCCAGATAGGAGAAGCCAACCATGCTGATGTTGTTTTCCGTGAACAGGAATGCTTCAACACAGCTTCTTCATCTGTTAACGGCAATTGTTGAAAAACAGATGCGAGTAAGTGTACCAACTCTTGCTGGAACTCTGCGACATATGCTAAGACGCTCTAGCAGAGACCCCAGTTCCCAAAAGAGCTCCATCCGGGTTTCTTGGTTTAAGGCTCAGCCCCGTGCAGCAGACGCCGACAAGGCCCATCATGATACTGCAATTCTGGGTTCAGGGCCGGGCTTGCTGCGCATGTCAGTGCGAGAAGTAGGGGTGAAACCAGTATCCTAGCTTTACAGTGCCGATCGTTGGAGGCGGCGGTGGTGGTGCTGGTGCCCGAAAGTAGTAGCAGCCGTCGTCGTGGCCGTGGTGGTCATCGTCGTGATCGTCGTAGCAGTAGTAGTAGTAGTAGTAGTAGCAGTAGCAGTAGCAGTAGCAGTAGCAGTATCAGTAGCAGTAGCAGTAGCAGTAGCAGTAGCAGTAGTAGTAGTAGTAGTAGTAGTGATAGTAGTAGTAGTAGTAGGAGGAGTATGCGTCGGCGTAGGCATAGGGGTAAGCGTAGGCGTAGTAGGCGTAGGAGTAGGAGCAAGAGTAGGAGTAGGAGTAGGAGGTAGGTAGCTAGGAAAGTAGCTAGGTAGGTAGCTAGGTCGGTAGGTAGGAAGTACTGGGCAACACCAGCAACAGCAACAGCAACGGCAGCAGCAACAGCAACAGCCACAGTGACAGCCACAGCAACAGCCGCGGCAACAGCCACAGCCACGGCCACAGCGACAGCAACAGCAACAGCCACTGCCCTCGCCGCTGCCGCTGCCACTGCCCCACTGCCATTGCTATAGCAGCAACTACTACTACTTACTACTGCTACTACTACTACTACTACTCCGACTGCTACTGCTACTGCTACTGCTACTGCTACTGCTACTGCTACTGCTACTACCACTACTACTACTACTACTACGACTACTACGACTGCTACCACTACCGTCACTACTACTACCGCTACTACCACTACTACCACTACTACTACTACTACCACTACTACTGCTACAGCTACTGCTACTGCTACTGCTACTACTACTACTACTACACTCCTTCTACTACTTCTGCTTCTACTTCACCACTACTACCACTACCACCGCTACTACTACGACTACGACGACGACTACAACTACGCCCACGGCCATGCGGCTACGACTACTACCACCTCGACGACTACGACGGCGACGGCTACAACTACCAGTTACTTACTTTAATACTTACTACTACTGCTGCTGCTGCTGCTGCGGCTCTGCTGCTACTGCTACTGCTACTGCTACTGCTACTGCTACTGCTACTGCTACTGCTACTGCTACTACTGCTACTACTACTGCTACTGCTACTACTGCTACTGCTANACTGCGACTGCTACTGCGACTGCTACTGCTACTGCTACTGCTACTGCTACTACTACTGCTACTGCTACTGCTACTGCTACTGCTACTGCTACTGCTGCTGCTGCTGCTACGACGACGGCTTCGACGTAGTACTACCAGTGCTGCTTCAATCGGTATGAACGAGACAGCAGCAATCACAAGGCAGCAGAGTGCAAACAAGTGAATCATGGTAACCCTCGCAGTCGTCGTCCTCATTGTCCTCTCAGTATCACATCATCATAATCATAATCATCATAATCATCATCATCATCATCACGACCATCATCGTCATGTCGCCGTTTCGCTCTGGCACTCGAACGGAAGATGGGCATACAAGATCATATGAAGTCGATGAAGGTAGCAGCAGATTGTGCAAAGTTAGTTGGCAACGACGAGGACGAACAAGTCGGATGTCAACCCCAGCCCCCAACACGCATCTTTTCAGGAGCCCTCTATGAAAGGCGCCACGCCGATGTTCTCAGCCTGAATAGATTTGAACGTCTGTCTCGAGAACAACCCTCGGCGCAAAGGCGGTTGGCAGACCTGCTTGCTGCAGCTGGGTCACCTGCACGGGTCTGCCCCTTTTCTGAGGGGCATCTTGATTCGGTGCTTGCTATCAAGATCGGTTGAAGTGTTAGCTCGGGTAAGGCGCAGGAGTAGACAATGCTCCTTCGTGTAGTTTCGTGTCCTGCGCGAACAGCGGCCGAGCTTTGTCGACAAGCACTGAACAGCAGCGGACTGGTCGAATGAAGCGCTGCGAGGACTTCTTCGGGGACAGGCCCGGTTCTCCGACGGCAGAAGTCGGGGACCGGAGCTGGCAGGCGCGGAAGACTTGATTGTGTTGAGAATCAGGTCCTACTGTCCAAAAATGCAGGCTTTGAAGCTTTGCAATGTCCTTGGCTTCTCAGATGTGTTTAACGAAAAACATGGAGCTCGTCAGGCCTTTGCTCACGATGCAGAACCACATCGTCCAGGCTTGCTTCTTGCTGTTGGACTTCAGATGTACATACAACCTTCGAATTCCTGTACTTGTGTAGAGGATTCTTGGGCAGAGGGTAAGCCAAGCGGTGCCAAAGCCGCGGGCAATGCACAGGGGTCATGACGAGGCAATGACCAAAGCCAATCCTCTGTCTGTCGAGCTTCGAGCTTGTCCTGGTCCCCTACTGCATGACTGCATGGTGTTGTTTTCAACGCGATGTGAGAGGTGATCTCGGCGACAAAGAGCCAGGACCGATGGGACCCGTCTGAAATGCGCAATGTAGCCTTTGTTTCTAGTTCAATCCCTCAACCTCCCTCAAGCCCGGCCCATTCCTTCATGGCCAGGAGCTTCTGCGTGTCTGGGACAGACGGCCCGCCCAGTTCGGCTCCCCAGAATGTCGATGTGTTTAGGATTGGCAGGCATCGGTGCACTCGTATTCACCAAATCATGCTCCCTCGCTTGATCGTCGTGTCCGCAGTGTCGGCTTCAGCCTCCTGCTCAATCTTTCTCCCGCCATGACGGCTGCGGCCTACACTGCGCAAGAGCTCGAGCTTCTGGAGGCCTTCTCGCGAAAAGGTTTCGAGGAGCGAGATGTCGCAGGTTTGCTGCACGCTGAGGCAGAAGACGAGCTTGCAAGGCCGATCGATCGGCGCAGCTTCGATGCATTATGCAAGAAGATCTGGCGCACTTCAATGCGAAGGCGCTCAACTCTACCCCAGCTGTTTGCCTTCGGCGCCACTGCAACTGCTGCATAACGGACAGGCAAAGGCAAGCGACGACCGTTTGACCAATTCCCCAGGCAAAGTTTGTGGCTTTCGGGCAGGGAAATGGCATCGGCCACCGTCGGCAAGAAGCGGCGAAGCGAACGTGTGGAAAACTGGCTTGCGTTGTCTGCAGACAGAGATAACGGCGGCAGCATCAACAGCGACCGGCAGAAACTCAGAAACCGGCTAGAGGAAGCACAAGCTGACCGAATCACAACTCCACCAAGCGGCTCGAAGTACATGTCCGGCAGGAAGGGCCCACTTGCACCAATGGTGCGCTGAGCGGCTTCTTGAAGCTGGAGAAGCAAGTCGTTGGCAGTGGCCGTGCAGGTTGGCAGACTCACAGCAAAGGGCAAACCATCCTTGCCACCAGACTCCGGTGCCAAAGTGGCCTGGAGCAATGCCTGAATCGTAAGCCAGAAACTGCAACACGCACCACGAAAGCGGCCGCGAGGGGAACCCGCCCTGTGGAACTCAGCTGGAGAAGGTGCGCCCAACACTGCGGTTGCAGTGGCAGCACTGGCAAAAGGCTTAAACAACGGTGATTCAAGCGGCAATGGGACTTGCAACTCCTCCCGAAGCCACTTGAGGTGCTGGAAAACCGCCGCGGCAACCGTTCTTCCGCGAGCTTCTTGCGCAAGCAAGAACTTCTTGACAGTCACGTCCCGGGATGTCAGCTCCAGATGCAGGTCCAGGTGCCATTGTATGTAACGATTCCAAGTGCGGAGGACCGCTGCAACAGTGCCAGGTTGAAAACGCAGCAAAATGGATTCGGCCAGAGCAGCTACATACTCTGTGCGCCGCTGGCTTGGCAGAACCAAATCGTCGGCGGCAAGCTTGCTGAAAGCTGGGTGTAGCACAGCCTCCACGAGTGCCGTGGCGACAGTGGCATGTTTGCTGTGTGGAACACGTGCCAAATTCACCCTTGGCGCGCTTAGAAACGGCAGCTCAGGCACGTCGGCTTTGCCTCGCGGCTGTAAACCATCCCGCTCCGACATGTTCCCGCTTGTCAGCAGCGGACCCAACTGCGTGCAGTTGTTCCCCACTTGCAAAAGCTTCGGGAAGCTACCATGTCGTCTGCTTGGGGTGAGGGTCTCGACTCGCTGCCGGAGCCATCCCTCGACAGCCCCGTCCCAACAGAGCGCTCCACTGATGACTCGCAAAACACTCGTCCTCCTGTAGCGCGATTTCCGAGCAGCTTCCCGTCCCGACCGGCCTTGCTTTTTCAGACCCTGAACGGCACCGGTGCACTTTTCACCAAATCATGCTCCCTCGCTTGATTTCTCCCGCCCACTTCCACCCCGGTCCCCAGGCCACTGCCAGGTCGCCTGTGGCTTGGGCAACGCGTTGCCCTCCATCCGGATAGGCCTTTCGTGTTTCTCTTGTGCGTTTGCATCGAGTCCAAGTCGGGGATATTGGCCCTCTGCCCTCGCGATCCACTTCGTGTGTTTTTGCTCCAACGCTGCATGCTGGAAAGCATGTTTACAAAAAGATGTGCGAGTGGATTGCAATGCTTGTGGTGATTCCAGAATTGCCACGCCTCGGGTGGGTTTGGAGGAGCTTGAAGGGCGAAGGCTTGGGCACTCGGTTGAAGATCATTCAAAAAGCAGGGTCTTGAGGATTTTGTCGCAGTCTGATGAGTCTGAGGATTTGATTCCGGCGACATTGGGTAGGACAGGCTTCAGCAAGACACCAGACCATCCGGGGCCGAGTGTGGCTGCATCTCAGAGACCCCGGACTGAGGGAGCCTGCCGAAAGCTGTGGCCGCTGGATGCCATAGCAGTCATTATCTGTCGTAGTGGCAGCCGACGCTGTCGTTTGAAGGAATCCCCAACAGAAAGCCTTAAACAGGCCACGTGAGCTTCATGTTCAAGACTGCCCTTTCAGCTGTGCTAAGCACCCTTCCTTGCAGTTGATTGCAGAGCTGCTGTTCTTTGGAGTGCTTTGAGGTCCTTCCACAGCCACCCGGTGAGGAGGCCTTCGTCGCGGCCCGCGCAGCTCTGCGAAGCAAAGGTTTGACAGGAACTGTTGCGGCGCGCAGGGCGAACGCTTAATGACGTGGACAACATACGTAGGACAGGCTTTGCAACTTGCAGGTTTCTAGTGGGCAGCCTGGATATGGAACAAGAGATTCGGGCTTCGCTGTGCACCGATCTAGAGTCTCAAGGAAGCTGTCGCGCCTTGAGCCTAGGCGAGCGTGCGCCGGGACGAGTACCTGAAACTGGAGATGTGGCTCTTGGCTGGGGGCTCCCCTGAGCCCTTCGCGCAGTGCGCTCAACGCGGAGCATAGGAGAGCACGGACGAAAGTTCCGACGTCTAGGGGGCAGTACTGATAGCAGGGGACTGGGCCGATGTGGTTTTGTCTATGGCCGTTTCTGCTCCCTTGCGAGTGGAAGGTCGGCTCGAGGTGTCTTCAGGAGGTGACATTGACATTTCGGAGCTTCGCCGGGTTTCGAATTTCGAGGCCTTGGTTCCGAGAGCTTCTGATGGATGCGGACGCCGAGGCCTGGAATATGGAATCCAACGTGCGAGAGTGTTTAAGTTCATCAGAGAGAGAGTAGCAGGATTCTCGATCTTCGGCATCTCGCCACCAGTTGCAATCTCCCTGTGAAGGCTTTCGTCGCGGCCTGCAGGGCGGTCGCGTCGCACTACCGCCGCACCGCACAGCAGCATGCACTGGGCCCGGGGTCTCGGACAACTGCAAGGTAAGAATCAGGTCTTTATCAAGTCAGCGCTCCATCGTACCGACAGCGAGTGCAAATTGCTGAATTTGTTCTGGCCGGAGCACCTTCGCATCAATCAGCCGACATAAGCCAGCAGCACGGAGCCCCTTGCCTGGACAGGTACAAGTAGTGTACCTCCATGTAGTCACTAGTCATGTGAGCGACCGCCTGCCGAGCTGCAAATTCCAGCCGTCAAGGTCTCGACAACACAGCGGCGCCATGCAGGCAGCACCATCTTGACGACGAGACCTTCAGATCCGCATAGACAGCGCAGTGGGGGCATGGGCATGGGCGTCGCCTACATCATGGATGTTGCAACTCGCGTCATTCTGTCTAGGTTTGCATGTAGATGCCCCGCCGGGTGCCCTGCACCCGAGAAAGCAGCCAGAGCCCACCACACTTCAAACAAATGCAGCTGTGCAAGTAAGTATGCATGCATGCATGTATTTAAGTATGTAAGTATGTACATATTCAGGCGAAAAATTTATAGAGCAAGAACGTACGCGTAACATAAAGATCATAAAGTAGAAGAAAGTAAAGTACATAAAAATAAAGGTAAGGAGAAGTCAAGCAAAGTAAAATACTATGCTGTAAACTAATGTACTGCAAATGCAGTGCAACGTGGAGCTAGGCACATACATACGTATGCACATGCATCTCGCATGGCCTCAAATTGCCCAACTTCTGCGGACTCGGCCAGGCCGTGGCTGAAGGGCTTTCTTGAGAGGCTCCAGGCCCCGGGCAGCTCAGAGAGGCTGAAGGAGGCCCCGTCCGTCGGGATCGGTTTCGGCTTTCAGGGGCCACCGGCCTGCTGGAGTTTGACGAGGCCCTTGGGGGCCTAGAGGCCTAGACCATAGACTCACTGAAGCAAGCGCTTCAACCAAGAGCTTCTGCTGCTGATGCGAAGCTGGGGCCTTGCAAGCGCTACAGAAGGTGTTGAAAAGCAAAAGGAGACCTGCTCGACTTTCCCAAATGGAGGTCAGAAGTGCCGCGCACGTTCGCAGGTAGGTGACCAGCCTGAGTCTTGCCTTCCTGTCAGGATTTTCCTTCGGAGTGCAAAGTGCGTCCAAGTTCTGGATCCTAGGTCCTAAGTAATATCTCTGCCATCCTGAAAGCTAAGTGCAGTCCTTTCGCAGGCTGCCGAGCTGGCGGCCGCAGTGCTGGCAGCTCCCAGGCAGGGCCTCCAATCTGCCGTCTTTGCTCCGCATGCTGACCACAAAGCTCGGTGTGCGGTGTTTTGGTGTCGTCGCGGGCTGTGGGCTGTGAGGCCTGCTTCTCGGTCACAGCGCCACGAGGCCTCTCCTGCACCTTGGGATCCAGCCACAGAGTCGGTATTAGTTCGCAGTTCTCTGCCCACAAGACGAGGGTCTGCGTTTTTGACTTTTGTGCTTTGTATCTCTGGAACGACCACGCTCAGTTCTTCGATGAGTTGGCCCTTCTTCTGCCAACACCCGGCGCCGAAGCCTTGCTTAGAGGCTGCGAGGCCTTCTCGGGACTGCGGCTGTGCATGGGGCAAGCTTCCTAGAGGTCTTAAAAGCGGAGGGTTCGTGGAGGCTTCCGGGTGCTTTGCGACTCTCATCTTGAACGGCAGCCGACATGGCCCTGTCCACACATCTGCCACGACAGATGGCCTGCTGGGCTTCGGGTAGGGGTGCCTTCACATGCTTTCAACTCCGCAGGGGCACGGTGCACTTCAAAAGGAGGACCTCGAGCAATTGCGAAGCATGGCGGCGTAGCTGCAGAATCATGCAATGCACGAGTTTCGCAATAACAGCTTGGCAGTGTCAAGGCGACCTCAAGTTCAGCTTGCCACAACACACTCGCCGAGGTGGCACTTGCGCCGCCGGAACCAGACATCCTTGAGGCACAGTCAAACTCAAGAGTTTCCTCAATGCTACAACTTTGAAATTTCTAGCATGCCGTGCGTTGGGTCTGTGGTAGGTCCCACTTTCGCCGAGCGTGGAGCACAATAGCTTCCTTGCTTCGTCGCTCTCTCAGAGTTTTGGGACTGCGCTCTTGATTTTCTGCTCACGACGCTCTGTCCATATAATATCTGCGTCACGCCGACGAACACTACCACCACGACGACGACGGCTACTATTGCTATTACTACTGACTAGTGCTACTGTTACGGCGTTTCGACTTCGGGGCTTTGCACATGCAACAATCCTTCGAATGCTACGTTTGTCACACCGGCCGTTCAACATTGCTCAACACCTGCTCACCTCGGAGGCCTCTGAGGCCGAAACCATCGGGGCCCGAGGACGCCCTGGTTCCTTGCAATTCAGCTGATTCATGACCCACTGGCGATTTGACGGTTGCGGAATTCCTCGTATGTCGGGCCTGAACTGGTGACTGGAGTCTGTCTCGCATTCACGGCGGTATGCAACTCGAATCGTCGAACGCAGGAACTCCCCTTCCCCACATGTTCCGACAGGATCCGCTGCGGCTGCTCAGCACGAGCTCTCCGAAGTCCTGGCGCCAGCGACTTGAGGCTCTGCAGAGCACGGGATGCGGCGGATGCGGAGGTTGGACAGAGCTTTCGGACGCAGCCGCCAAAGGGCCATCTATTATTTCTGGTAGCAGTACGGTAAGTCTGCAGCGTGCAGATTGTCAAGAATCAAGATTCTCGGGAATTCCGGCTCACGGTCAACAAAGGCCTCATGGAACAGAGTGCGAAGCCGACGGAGTGCGCGCAGAGTTTACACGTTTTGACAGGCGCTGGAAGCCATTCAAGGCGCGGTGGTACGTGCCGGGGCATGGTCCTAGTTGCAGTGGCAAAAGATTGGGAGAAGAGTCAGAGAAGATTTAGCAGAAGAGTCACCAGGAGTGTCTGCAGTATCAATCCTGTGGTGGTGGTCGTATTCTCCCAGGCTGTAGCCATGTTTTCAGGGTGCTTGTCTCAGCACAATGCTTTAATGAGGCATCATACGCTTGCGGCCGACAGTCTGACTGTCCTCATAAATGGCTTATTCTGATTCTCCATTCAGGTCTGCTGTGCATACCTTTGTCGCACTGCCAGGGCCAGATGCAGACGGTGTCCACGGCCAGTTGCTGTGGCCACAGCTGGTGCTTCAGGCTCTGCCTCCTCGATCTACTGAAGTCTTGCGGGCTCAACTCTCCTCAGTCCCTTTCTTTGCACCGTTTTGTTTCTATGCTTGCTGTCTCCCTCTCTCCCGCTCTCTCCCGCTCTCTCCCGCTCTCTCCAGCTCTCTCCCGCTCTCTCCCGCTCTCTCTCCCTCTCTCCCTCTCTCCCTCTCTCCCTCTCTCCCTCTCTCCGTCTCTCTCCCTCTCTCCGTCTCTCTCCCTCTCTCCCTCTCTCTCGCTCTGTTAAATGACACGAGCCCACTGACCCTTTTAATGTTCACGATGCATTTGTGAATGCATCAATGCCGAATGGCATTGGCTCAAGACTGGACGACTGCTTGATGCACAAAGGAAGCTTGAGTGTTGTGTGTGGATTTTTGAAAGTGATTGATCTCCAGGTTGCTCGTAACTGTCTAGATTGTATAGTGGAATTTTGCATGGTAGCGGAGCTTCGGCGCTGGAACCAGGGAAGAAGTGAGAAAGAATGGACTTCGGAGTGAGAGGGATTGGCGGAGAGATCAAATTGTTTCCGCCACCAGTGTACCACGGTGAGCTGGATAAATGGGATGACTGGTCATGGCAGCTGAAGCGATATGTAGGACTGTACAAGCCACTGGCCAAAACGCTGATGGATGAGATTGAGGTGAATGCACAAAAGGTTGTCACTGACGGATTTGTGAAGCATATGATGTGCAGCAAACAAGTTCGCAGAACAATCAATTGTCAATGTTTGCTAAACAACTGGCATACATGTTGGCACAGATCAGTGATGGAGCTGCGAGAGCGATTGTCAGGAATGAAGACACAGAGAATGGCTTTGAGATTTGGCGTCGACTGTACAACCAGTTCTCACTGCCTACGAGAGCTCGTGCTACGAATCTCTTGAATGAGATCATTGCCTTTCGATTGCGNATTTGGCGTCGACTGTACAACCAGTTCTCACTGCCTACGAGAGCTCGTGCTACGAATCTCTTGAATGAGATCATTGCCTTTCGATTGCGACAAGACCACTTGGAGAGTGATCTGAGTGATTTTATCATCCTCAAGAATAGGCATGAGAAGACTACTGGAGTGCCTCTGGACAATGATTTGCTGATCACCTTGATAATGCAGAAGACTACTGGTGCATTGCAACAGCACCTGAGGTTGAATGTCAGGAACATCACGACGTTCACGGAAGCACTGGGGATTGTTTATAGTTACATCAAGAGCAGACATCTGGTAGTGCCAAGCAGGAATGACGGTCCAGTCGATATGGATACTGGAGCACTGAAAGGAAAGAAAGGATATGGATACAAAGGAAAGGGAAAAGGAAAAGGAGGAATGTACAAAGGTAAAGGAAAAGGATTCAGAACTCGAAGGCACTTCGTGCTTTGTCGAATGCTACATTTTGGAAATGTGAAGTCTATGTTGAAACGTTGAATCGATTTCTTCCGCGGATTGCAGAGAATGAAGTTCTCGGATTCAATGTTGTACAGAACATTGCCCGGCTGTGCGCACATCGACTGTACAGTGCAATGTGCCTCCCCCTTTCGTGAATGACTCGAATGATGTCTTTCCGTTCGAGCAACAGTCCACGAATGAAAGCAATGCTTCTGAGTTTGTTTTCTTTCGACTGTTGGCGAATGTTGCTTTGATTGTTTATCATTGGTTCGTTATTTGAGTGATCTTCGACTGAAGTCAAGATCAAGGGACTGTGTTAAATGACACGAGCCCAATGACCCTTTAATGTTCACGATGCATTTGTGAATGCAACAATGCCGAATGGCATTGGCTCAAGCCTGGACGACTGCTTGATGCACAAAGGAAGCTTGAGTGTTGTGTGTGGATTGGGGAAAGTGATTGACCTCCAGGTTGCTCGTAACTGTCTAGATTGTATCGTGGAATTTTGCACGCTCTCTCCCTCTCTCTCTCTCCCGCTCTCTCTCCCTGTCCCGCTCCCGCTCCCGCTCCCGCTCCCGCTCCCGCTCCCGCTCGCTCTCTCTCTCTCTCTCTCTCCTTCTCTCTCTCTCTCTCTCTCCTTCTCTCTCTCTCTCTCTCTGTCTCCGTCTCTTCGCGGTCTCTCCAACTGCGAAGACTCATCGAAGGCAGAGGATGACCATCCGGCTGTGGCTGCAGCATCGCTACGATGTCTCGCGCGCCTAGCGCCTCTCCTGTCTGCACCAGGGGCACGGGCCCCAACACTGATCCATAGAGGGCCAAAGTGAGCACACATTGCATCACCATGGGTTTGAGAGGTCTTTGGCGATTGGAGCAGTTTCTAGGTTTAAAGGTCTGTGCTTCATACGGACTTTCCAGGCTCAAAGCCGTCTTTAAGAAGCAGACTGAAGCCAGAATTGCTAGAACTTCCTGAGATACTATGATGACGGGGCTATCCGTAAAGACAGTGCGTTGATGTCTCAGGATCACTTGCTTGCTCGCCTCGCACGGGCAGTGAAGGGCCGCTCGAAGGAGCGCCGGAAGCCAACTCGGTCTAATTATAAACTTGGGGCTTGTAAGTTGATGGCCTTCCTTGGCATCTGCTGGCTCACTCGATTTCAGCGACAGTGCGAACATGTGTACCCAGGTTTCTGCAAACGCTCCAATTGCTGACTGCATAACACACACGCATGCACGCGCACCCACACACACACACAGCCACACCCACACACACACACACACACACACCCCACACACCCAC
>BGNK01005340.1:4634-37848 GCA_003297005.1 Symbiodinium sp. clade A Y106
CGGCTGGTTGCGAAGTCGCTGTGCAGGATCAAGCAAAGCAAGCAACTTCCGATCTTTATCGTTGTCTGCAGTACAACTCGCATGCTTGGTTTGTTCGCTGTCCTGCATGCATGCATGCACACATACATATAGTGGGTTGCTGTCATGCTGCATACAGTATAGTGAAGCTGCACAGTGCATCCAGGAAGTTTCGGTCGATTCTTTATGCTTGGATGTGTCCGTNTCAGAGATTGGAGTGGATGCATATAACCGGCTGGTTGCGAAGTCGCTGTGCAGGATCAAGCAAAGCAAGCAACTTCCGATCTTTATCGTTGTCTGCAGTACAACTCGCATGCTTGGTTTTGTTCGCTGTCCTGCATGCATGCATGCATGCACGCATACATATAGTGGGTTGCTGTCATGCTGCATACAGTATAGTGAAGCTGCACAGTGCATCCAGGAAGTTTCGGTCGATTCTTTATGCTTGGATGTGTCCGTGCTGTTGATTCCAAAGTTNCAGCAAGCCGAAGTTAGGGTGAGTGTTTTGTGTCAAGTCCAGAGTTGCTGATATTTGGCGCTTTCAGCTGTCGATGCATGAGAACATGATCCATCTTCGGCAGAACTTTCCATGGGCAGGTTTTCTGTACTTTATGTCAGTACAATATGCAGAACGATACAGGCGATGTTGCCTAGTGGTGACGGGGAGTCGCTCTCGCAACTGTGCTCGAAATTTTCTGTGCATCCAGCTGGCATGCAGTATTCATGGATTGTCTGTGTAGGCTTGCAATATATAGATGTTGTTGCACCACTCACTGATGTCAGCTTGGTTTGCTTCATATTGCTCATGCCTNGCCTGTTTGTATGTTTGTATTCTGCATGCAGGTCGCCAAAGCCTATGTCAGCCAGGCCACCATGCACTGCATGGTTCAAGTTAATGCATGACCTCGTCAGAGATTGGAGTGGATGCATATAACCGGCTGGTTGCGAAGTCGCTGTGCAGGATCAAGCAAAGCAAGCAACTTCCGATCTTTATCGTTGTCTGCAGTACAACTCGCATGCTTGGTTTNTGGTTGCGAAGTCGCTGTGCAGGATCAAGCAAAGCAAGCAACTTCCGATCTTTATCGTTGTCTGCAGTACAACTCGCATGCTTGGTTTGTTCGCTGTCCTGCATGCATGCATGCATGCACACATACATATAGTGGGTTGCTGTCATGCTGCATACAGTATAGTGAAGCTGCACAGTGCATCCAGGAAGTTTCGGTCGATTCTTTATGCTTGGATGTGTCCGTGCTGTTGATTCCAAAGTTCTCGCTTTTGCAGGGCTCTTAAGCTCGCAAAGCAGGGACTATCATGGCTGATCTGGCCAGACTGGGACGACGATCCTATGTCAGTCTCAACGGCCTTGAGAATGTGTTGAAAGAGTTGAAAGCCCTGGAAAGATTGCCTGATGCATCTTCACGGGCAACCATCAAACGAGCCCGAGAAGCCGACTGCAAGGTGAANTATGTCAGTCTCAACGGCCTTGAGAATGTGTTGAAAGAGTTGAAAGCCCTGGAAAGATTGCCTGATGCATCTTCACGGGCAACCATCAAACGAGCCCGAGAAGCCGACTGCAAGGTGAATACGGCCCTGGGCCCAACCTTTTCTTCCTTGAGGATCCAGGTGAATGAGCTGGACCGTCGGCAGGGAACAACAAGTGTTCGAGAGCACGAGCTGCCTTTCATATCCTTGCCGGCTGTTCTCTCTCATGCCATTGCGACATCCGATGGCTTCAGAGATTTCTTCTTGGACAGGCTCAGGGCATGCCCGAATGGGTCCACGAGCCCATGGAAGATTATTCTCTATGCAGATGAGATTACACCTGGCAATGCCCTGAAGCCACTCAACAGTCGCAAAATCCACGGCTTTTATGTCAGCTTTGCCGAGTTCGGGGCCGAACTATCATCCGAGACTTTTTGGTTCACTGTCTTGGCAGCCAGAAGTGAACTGGTCAACAAGATGGAGGGTGGCTTCTCAGAGCTTTTCAAACTCTTCATGACAAGANAGTTCGGGGCCGAACTATCATCCGAGACTTTTTGGTTCACTGTCTTGGCAGCCAGAAGTGAACTGGTCAACAAGATGGAGGGTGGCTTCTCAGAGCTTTTCAAACTCTTCATGACAAGATTGTTTGAAGGGCCTTTCAACTTGAAGACAGGATGCATGCTGGATTTTGGCAATGGGCAGCAACATTTGTTCTTTGCATCGCCCACAATCTTTGTGGCAGATGAATCCTGCATAAAATTTGCATGGGACCTTAAGGGGGNCTTGAAGACAGGATGCATGCTGGATTTTGGCAATGGGCAGCAACATTTGTTCTTTGCATCGCCCACAATCTTTGTGGCAGATGAATCCTGCATAAAATTTGCATGGGACCTTAAGGGGGCATCGGGGTCGGTGTGTTGCATGTTTTGCAGCAACATCGTTTCCCAGAACAACAGGCTTGATGTTCATGATGCCACGAATACCTTGCTCACCATCGCCGAAACNTGGGACCTTAAGGGGGCATCGGGGTCGGTGTGTTGCATGTTTTGCAGCAACATCGTTTCCCAGAACAACAGGCTTGATGTTCATGATGCCACGAATACCTTGCTCACCATCGCCGAAACGGACGACTCGAAGTGGCGAGCACGTGGCGACCAGCTCCTGTGGGCCTCGCACGATCGTTTGGAGACCATTGCTGGGAGCAGCACCAAGGCCGAGCTGCAAAGGGTCCAGCAGGCTATGGGNTCGCACGATCGTTTGGAGACCATTGCTGGGAGCAGCACCAAGGCCGAGCTGCAAAGGGTCCAGCAGGCTATGGGACTGAATCACAACCCCAAGGGTCTGCTAGGATCCCGGTTGCTGGCGCCATCGTCTGTCACAATGTATGATTGGATGCATTGTTATTTGGTGCATGGCCTTTTTCAATTGGAGCTGGGACTCCTCATTCGCTACAAAATACCACGACCCGTGTGGCACCGTCGTTACTTAGCCTTCTTTAACTCTTTCGAATGGCCACATGGACTCCGAGCCCATAGAAGGGAGGTGTTGCAGATCTTCGAGAAAAAAATTCCACTGGGCGACTTTAAGTGCTCGGCCTCGCAGGGCTTGAGTATATACCCCATGGTGCGGATTTTTGTGCTCGTCCATGCCGTCTCGCTTGCTCTTCGGTGCCAGTCTCAGGCTTGCAACAGCTTCCTCAAGCTGTGCTTGGTACTTGATCTTCTCCTGGAGGGGAATAAAGGCAAGGCAATCAGTGCACCGGAGCTCAGAACCCGCATCAGCCCACTGCGAAGAATTTTTGAAGGCCCATGGCGAAGATGCAGTGATTCCGAAATTTCATTATGCATTGCATTTACCAGGCATGCTGCATCGACATCAAAGGCTCGTCTCATGCTTTTGNCGCATCAGGGCCCACTGCGAAGAATTTTTGAAGGCCCATGGCGAAGATGCAGTGATTCCGAAATTTCATTATGCATTGCATTTACCAGGCATGCTGCATCGACATCAAAGGCTCGTCTCTTGCTTTTGCCATGAACGGAAGCATAAGCAAATCAAGGTCATCGCAGACAACCTCCGCAAAGTCACGAACACTTTTGAGCAGACCGTGATGGTGGATGTCTTGGGGAAATCTTTTTTCAGCTTGCAGGAATACAAACTCTGGACTAAGCCTTCGCTGATGAAAGCGAAGCCGGCATCGGATTACTGCTTTCGGTGTTGCAGAAGCCTTCGGTTCCATGGTAGGGCTTGTGGCTGATTTCCAGCCTGGCCAGACATGCGAGCGAGGGGACACAGTTCTCGTTGAGACGATAGTCGCCGAAGTGTGGCTGCATGTGCAGTTGGCNCGGTTCCATGGTAGGGCTTGTGGCTGATTTCCAGCCTGGCCAGACATGCGAGCGAGGGGACACAGTTCTCGTTGAGACGATAGTCGCCGAAGTGTGGCTGCATGTGCAGTTGGCGAACGTGCACTCACTGGTCTCTGTGTGGCAGTCTCTCGGCCAGAACAGGTTCAAAATTCGGGAGCAGCCGTGCTGGATCGCGACAAATACGATCAACAAGGCCGTGCTGCACCGAAGGTGCGATGGAGAGGCAATAATCGTGCCATGATCGGGCCCTGCAGGCGAGCAAAAATGCCCTGCCATGCGAGCTGAGGCAACCTTCATGTTTTCATCATAGCAACATCATGCCAGAGACCTTGAATGAGCCTCTCAAGCACAATATATCTTGTTGCACAAACTTCTTGCTATATATTTTTGGAGAATAGACTCGTGAACCCGGTCTTGNCAACCTTCAATTTTTCATCATAGCAACATCATGCCAGAGACCTTGAATGAGCCTCTCAAGCACAATATATCTTGTTGCACAAACTTCTTGCTATATATTTTTGGAGAATAGACTCGTGAGCCCGGTCTTGCCGAGCCTTTATTTAGCAATATTTTCCGGCCCACAATGCAAGTTAGCACACTTATACAACTTAAGGTACATCTGCTAAGTTCGCATACTACGTCTTTTAATTCTGTATTGCTAAAACAACTTAGTATAAATATATGTCTACTTTTATAAGTATTATAACAACCATATTTACTTAGCAAGTTGTACATATAGTTAACAACCCACCGCCCTTNAATTCTGTATTGCTAAAACAACTTAGTATAAATATATGTCTACTTTTATAAGTATTATAACAACCATATTTACTTAGCAAGTTGTACATATAGTTAACAACCCACCGCCCTTCCAAGTACTACTGCTACTGCTACTGCTACTGCTACTGCTACTGCTACTGCTACTGCTACTGCTACTCTCTCTCTCTCGTGGCGCAAACGTCCGTAGGCGTCTTGGCGTGGCTTTGTAAAAGGGCGTGTCTTAGACACGGCTATACGCGACAGCTTGACCCAGTGGCATTTAAGCACAGTCATTAACTCAAAAACATGCAGACGGGACCTTACCTCGCCCGGGCCGGTAGCCCCTTTCAGCGACGAGGATATCGACAGGTTTTCCCAATTGTGGCCGTTTTATCTTTACAGGTCGACCAATCCAAAACGAGCATCTGCAGCTAAAATTACAAAAGAGACCGGTATCCTAACTGTTTGTCGGGATCCTACTCTGCTTGCTCTCACTCGCTGCGAAAAGTGGCAGCTACATCTCTGAATCTGTTGCGTTAGAGCCAGCACTAGGCCAAAAGTACCCGCTCAGATTGCAGCAGCGAGGCGTACAGCCTCAGTCCAGTTCAGCAGCACCCATGCTTCGCTTAATATGTGCTTTGCTGGTACATCCCACGCGCGCAAAGAAAGTTTGATGCACTGTTCCTTTGCGTAGCTCGCGATGAAAAGGACAGCAATATCACTGCCATGCACCAACTTGGAACCCCATCTCATGCAGTGCATCCTTGACTGCATGGTCCAATTGATTGATCATGCCTATGTGATAAGCGATCAAAACAAGACGCGTCCCACTCCACGGGAGAGTGGCGTGCGTCCGCCTGGGTGAAAAGGATAATGCTTCATTTGCCGACAGGATGTGGCCCGGGGCACCATTTGGTTGTAATTGATGACGACCTTCCTCGTGCTCCACGAAAACTTCCCCCCCCGAAAAGGTAGATGCTGGTAGTAGAAGATTTTTGGAGCGCACGGCATTGAACTTGTCCTTGTGTGGACTGGCCTTCACATTCAAAGACAAAGTCACGGATGTGAAGCTAAGCTCGCTATCCCAGGTCCTTATCACTCCAGCCAGTGCTCGTGTCACCCATGGAAACTGCCGGGAATGAATGGTGGTCCCCATCAGCGGACCATGCGCGTACGCGCCCGTCGTGAATCGCTTCGGTGGAAGATCCGCACATGATGAGTCCTGTGTCCAGCGCAGTGTTTTATTACATGGTAACAGACTGAGGAGTCGAGCAAGCTGAGTCCAGGTTGCTTGTCCCCGGCCTATCATTCCAAACGCAAGCGCCTCCGCCATATTCGCCTCTGGAATCGAGAGGCCTGCAATCTGAACTCCCCGAATGAGATAGACCTGCTGCGCAAAGTATTCAAGCTTCAGGTCCTCCTCATATGAGTTGAGAGCTGATGCCCTCACCATGTGAATGCCGCTTTGGATAATGGAATCCTGCATCGAGACTTCTGCAATCACTGGGCTGTCCGACGAATCATCACTGGAGTCATCAATGCCCACGGTCTCGTTGCCCTGCTGCTTGGGAAATGCATCCATGAGGCTGCAGGGTAGAGCTGGACTTGACCAAAAACTCCAGAAAACGGCGCAATGTATACCGACTACAGTTTTTAATCACTTCTGGCAGTCGAGCAGAGCACAGAGGTGATAAAGCGATGCACTACGCGTCAATAGGGCCGCGGCCGCATGTAAAGAAAGACACTCCACCTTGGCTCAGGCCGCAACGTCAAGGCGAGAGATGGAGTACCACACCAACCTAATGATACAACATGGGATTCCAGCCATAGCGAACTCGATCAATCTTTTTGGAAGCTTGCACCCATCCTCTCAACTCTGAATCGTGTCCTTGACCCATTAACCCTATGCTGCGCAACTGAGCCGGCGATGTTGGTGCTCGTCCTGGTTTGGGAAGCCACGCCGACTGTACTCTCGTCCAGAAGTCAGGGATAAACGGCTTGGTACTACACAACGTAGAGTGGGCTATCTGCTGCAGTGTAGGTGACAGCTCTTCAGCATGAGTTTTCCAGCTCAGCACACTAGCAGAGAATTTAGGAACCGCTTTGTGTTGATTAAGCTTGCTAATGGCAGCCTTCCAAGAATCCGAGGAGAACCATTCCGAGGGCAGCGGAAGCAACTCTGGGAGATCATACGGTTCATCCTCAAACAGCTGTTTAGCATATTCAGCCAGATTGTCACATTCCTCTTCGTTGGACATTATCCCGCCCTGATCAGTTTTCAAGCATATCCGTCGTCTGAAAGACTTTGGGCACACTTTGCGGATGAACTGATACTGCGCATGCGCGTCCCCAGCCTGCTGCGCCTCACCAACCAGCTTCAGCGTCTCCATCAGTGCCGCTCTTTTCCGTCGTCTTGCCAGCCGTCGCATTTCCCGCTTCAGCTCCTTCTTGCGCTCCGCGTCCTTGGCAGCATCCACGCTCCCATCTGTCCGCGCGCGCATCCTGCTTTCAGCTTGCTGTTGCCAATGATGATATACCTCCTGGTCCACATTTTGCAGCTGGGGCATCTGGATACGCTTGGACTTCACTTCTCGGTGTGCCTTGACCGCCTGCTGAAACTGCTGAAGATCAACATCATCCATAGCAACAATGGTCTCCAGCTCGGGTACCTGCACCGGTTTCTCCCTGATGTTGGAGATGTTGTGACGCCATGGTTGCCAGTCCTGCTTGATGGAGGCTATGATCGGAAAATGTCCTGAGGATCGCCACCCTGCCAATGGTGTTTTGACAGGTTTACATTTCCTAGCCTCCAAATCAGCAGCTTGTTTTCTAATCATGATGTAATCAATCTGAGATTCGCCATTGGGATGGTGATATGTGACTGCCGGCTTCCCCCACGATATTCAACGCGACAAGTCGCCGCGTTTGCAGAATTCCCATCACTTCCGCACGCTCCGACTTCAGCCAGTCTTGATCACCCCCGGGCTTGATACCGCAGCCAGCCACTTCCGCCAGCGGAGCTAGCACCAGATTGAAGTCACCTGCGAGTATCAGATTGGATCTGAATGGAAAACTCGCTAGCGCTTGATCCATCTTCTTCCAGACGCGCTGACGCTTCACCATCAAGTCCGCTTGTTGTTCAGCAGTCCCTCTTGCCAAGGCATACTGGTACAACGCCAGAATGTCATACTGTTGAGGACCGAGATAGCAACGCACATGTAGCAGCCTTCCAGGATATATCTCATTCCACTTGATTGTACCGCGGTCTGCCAAGTCTGCGCGTATGCCTACAAGTACCCCAGCACCTTTCTGGCTCTTGGTCCCGCTATGAACAAGTAGCCAGCCTTCAGATTGAAAGTCATTGGAAAAATCCCAGTGCGTCTCAATCATGATAAAGATGCCAATATCAGGATCCTTTTTCAACCAGGCATACCACTCCAGCCTCAGCTCCTGAGAGAAGCCTCCGCCATTCCACTGTACTATTTTGATTCTGTCCCGCTTTGTGGTCCACGGCAGCACCTGTGGCCTTGGTTGCGTATGCTCATACGGGGGGGTCCATTTCACGATGGCCCGCCCCTGGTACGCGGCCTGTCCGTCCCGTTCTGCTCGCCTCAATGCTCGCTTGAGCGAGTGCTTTTTGACCCTGTCATTGGTGGATCGGATTACTGAAAGCCTTCCTTCCCCGTTCTTCGTCGCCGAAGCGACTGCATCCAGTGTCGGGGCCTCCCTGGAAACCCTCACGCCAGCTAAAGGTTCACTGCTTCCGATAGAGCTCTCACCATACAGCCCTCGGACTTGGGACCGAGATGAGCAGGCCGCCGTCGTCGCGTCGTTCAGTACTGGTACAGAAAAGCCTAAACCTGCATCAAGGGGTTCTGTGCGTAGAAACCTGAGTTTGGTTTGCAGCATGTTCTCGAATCAGCAAGGAAAAAAAGCTGTCAGTGTCTCGCTTGGATAATTCTGCAACGACCACGCCAACAAATGTTCAAGTGATCTTTGTGGCAGAATGTTTGCCGCCGTCAGAAAGAGATCAGGCACGCTCAAATCGCTGAGAATCGCACTAGCCAGGTCCACTGCCCAGTCAAGCGTGCTTGGCTGTTGCTCGCTGAGACAGCCCTCAATCTCTTCTAGCAGCCAAGCGCGTATATGTCCACTGCAGCTCACGGCCATGCTGATATGAACCCCTTCATGTTTGAACCGCTCATGGCGCTTTGCTACTGCTACTACTACTACTCCTGCTACTACTACTACTACTACTACTACTACTACTCGCTACTCGATTCGGGCCAGGTGATCATACGGCTAAGCATTAATGTAAACCAAACCAAGCATGGCGGAAGCGATTGCCCCAGTCCCAGCATGCAAAGTCTAGACCATGCACGATAAAATATTAAGGAAAAACTACTGCGGTAGCCAAACACGCTCCTGGACATCTTACTTAGGAGCTGTGTGTAATCTGTTTCTCAACAACAGACCAGCGGCCTGAACTTCCTCGGTTCTTGCTTGAGTCTCCTCCTCGAACTTGGACTTAGCTGCAAGAGTCATCGGGCCAGCAGGGTGGGCAGCAATTGCACAAAGAACCTAAAGCATCAGATTTCCGCACGCATCCGATCCGAGGTTGGAACTGCCTTTTGGAGGCAGGATTTTTGCAAGTCCTCCACGCCAGAACAGAAGAATGAAATTCTTATGCTGCGCTTTGCTCACACCATTCCTCAAGGGCGGCAGCCTCAGGTGTCGCTGTTTAGGTGTGGATGTACGTGCTGCAACTGACAAGCTGCAACGAGGAAGAATCCGATCGAATCAGCCCGCGGCAGCTTGAACGATACCAGACCGAGCAGCCGCAAGGAGCTTCTCCTTACGGAAACAAGGTATGACTGTAGGCCGTAGGTCATCTCGATTCACTCGCGAAGGTACTTCCAGAGACGGCTAGCAATCGCATCAGCATTAGTAGTCGCTGCTGGGCAGGTGACTGTTAGAAACTTACTGAATTCAGGGCAAGCCCCCAGACTCTTGACTTCCCTTCCCAACTTCAAATACGGTTACCAGACTTATTTCTCTCGCACCATTAATCTCTTTCACTGTCGTTACCAATGCAACTGTTGCTACTACCCCCGGCCGCAGCTTGCTCGTCTTGTTAGACTTCGGGCAAGGCAAGCGGGAGCTTTGAACTGCATCTTCATGTTAAGATTATCAAACTTCTGGATCCCCAAACGCTTTCAGGCCGGACCCTTGCGACCTCCTGGTCCACCCTTGCCTTCCACTGCCATTGCTGCTAGCAGTTGTTCTGCTGCTGCTGGCAACCCTACTGCTACTGCATCGGCACAAAGTCCTGAGACTTGTCCATTTTTGCTGGGCTGCCGCCCTGACCAATCAATCTGAAAAGATTGATTTTCCTTGAGGATAAGATTCCATGCTTTCCGGCCAGAAGTCTTAGCAAACCAACTCTAGCTGAGCCCTCACAGGACTCGCTCTCGTGATAAGCGCAGACGAGAAGCAGACGCTGCCTTCCTTTGGGAAGCTTCGCTACGGGTTCCCTTTGCAGCAGCCTGGGCAAGACACCCAATGCCAATGTGACCTGCACCCCGACTACAATGACTCAAGCAAAATGCACGACGACACCTGACTCACAGAAGTTCAGTTCAAGCGCGTTGCCAAGTCTCGCTTCTTGAAGGCCATCTGATCAGCCAGTGACCTTGTACTTCATTGGACATGCGCTTGGCTGCAGACGCTCTGCAACTGACAGGATATTTCCATGCTTGCTTGCAGATTCACATTAGGCATGTCGAGTCAGAAACATAGCCACAGGATGCAGCATCAAAGCTGCCATGGGCTGAAACTACTGTGCCGCGCAACCCAGATCCAAAATCCACACAACATTCACGAACGTCATCGCCCCAGACTTCGCAAATCAAAACCCAAACTAGGAAGCACCAGGAATGAAGGTACGGGCTGCTCTCGCAGCTCGAAGTTGTGTAGATCTCTCTGCTCTTTGCCCCGCAGCTGTTCGAGCCTCAGGCATGAGAATTGCATGTCGTTTGGCTGTAGCTCCAAACTGTTTGCGCAGATTTCCTTCACGACATTTCACTGAAATGGCGAAAGACTGTTGGCATACGTGCATTGATTGCATCAGCGTCTCGATCCGCTGCACGATCGATTGGTGACAGATTGGTCAGTCGATGTTTCTGTGACAGCTTCTGGCTGTACGAGTGCAGCAACGGTTCAGCCGACTGAAGGGATCAGCGTGTCTTGCAGCCAGTCCCATGATGAAACTAAAACTGACTGGCTGCCATTCAATTTCTCAGAACACCGACAGAGCCTCACAGCGGGGCGTCTGATCCGGATATATATATATATGTATACATATATATATATACATACATATATATATACATACCTGCAGCGTCGTCAACGTGGACTCAATCCCTTGCACGTTGTCACGAGCAGTGGTGTATGCGATCTGCATGTGCAACTTCCTGAGCTGCTGCCAGGGATTGTCCCAACCGGCCACAACCCCCGTTACCCCTGCATTTAGGAATCTGGGCCCATGGGACGTGAACGGACACACGGACCCTTCCGCGAACCAAAACGGTAAAGCCGAAGCCCAATTCCCGACGGACGACAAGAAGGGCAAACAAAAAAGCGACAGGGAGACGTTGCGAAGGTGAAAACTGCAAGTCCTGCACGGCATACCATGCCGTGACTTATTGACTTATTGGATCTTATTGAGATTTGCGGAATGGGCGAAGAATCAACCTTGCAAGGTGAAGCCATTGTAAAAATGTTCAGATTGCTATGTATCTGTCTTGTCTACCTGAAGGTTCAAAATGTGTGCCCAGCTGTTGTTGTCACCTTGTGTCACTCACATTCCTCTCGTAATCTATCTGGGGGTCAGAGGATTCAAAGATCGGACTGATCTAGACTTAGAGATTCACCGTCGCAGTCTTGTTACCGACTTGTCTGTTGATCTTTTTTGAGATCTGTGTTCCATGCAGGGTTTGCGGATGTGTAAGCCTTGTAGTTGTCATGCTTGCTTTGCAAACTGGAGACGGTGATGCAGCTCTCGGTGTTCATCCTGGCCGATAAGACAGCAACATCGTTCTTGGGACTAGCAGGGTCTATTGCTTCCCAGCTGTTCGTCGGCAGCGGATTTGACACTGCGAGTCCATGTCGGCACTACAATCACCAGGCGCCCTACTCGCCCTGAGCTTTCTCCAGGATTTCGTTCAGTACCTTCGCAGAAAGCAGTTCGACGATATCGTCACGTCATCCAAGCATCAAAACCACCAGCCCAGAGGCCACTCAGCACGGCGATCCAGACAGTTACTCAAATAATGATTGCTACAAACAACCTCGGACGCGCAGCAGCCAGCTCTTTTGCACTGCACTGGAGCAGCCACCCAGTCTCACAAATCGTGGCACACCTGTGTAGCCCTGCTTTCGCAGGAGACAGACAGTTGTGCTTCCAAGTGCTTCTCCTGCACAACTGTGCGTGCAATTTACATCTCAGGCACGGATGCAAGACTGTCCTGCACGTGAAGCGATCGAAGCTCTGCGGCAGTTGATGTAATTCTTGTACGCAGGACCTTTCAAGCTGCACAGCAGCTGCTTCCGCTACTTACTCATGCTCTGCTTAAACATCCAGGCACATGCTTCCGAGCCCAGCCTCAATGGAGACACAGGCATCATGCAACAACTTCAAGAAGGAGTTGGAGGAGGATGTATACTGCGATGGCTGCGATGCAACTTCCTGGCTTGGCCCTCTCCTCAACCCTCTCTGAGATATTTCTTCCGAAGGAATCTCCTGGCTCCAGAAGCAAAGCTGGTCCTTTAAGGATTGCTCCCAGCTCTCGATGTCGCGAAAATATTGTTGAGGCAGCTTCTGCTCCAGCTCAGCTACATGGGCAGCGAAAGCTTGACCTTTCCTGTTCACCTCGTGCCGCACATGAACGGGATGCAAGCATTGCTTGGAACCCCTGAGTTGTAGCAAGCACTGTGCCATCTCACGGATCTCCAGTGTGCCGTTTCCATCCGAGTCCAGGATGTCGAAGAGCTGCCGCGCTTCCATTTGTAGCGAGATTCCATAAAGCGATGCTATTTGCTGAAAGACTGGCTCGGCAAGAAGAAGCTCAAAGTCGCTGAAGCTTAAGGTAGTCATAGTCTCGCTCCTTTCATTGCCTTTGGCGACTAGTTCTTCCAAAGCTTCGATGAAGGGAACCTCTTCCACAAGCTGTTCCAACCACGTCCAGTCCTCTTCTTTGGCATGCTCCACGACGCCAGTGATGATTAACCCAGTGACAAGGTTTACCAAAGTCAAGTTTGTGAGAATTATGAAGCACAGAAAATATACTGCCCAAACCGGATTCTCTTCCATGGCTAGATTGCACACGTCAACCCATTGCTCCAGGGTCATGAGCTTGAAATGCGAGAAGATACTGGCCCAAAGATTGCCAAAGAGGCTTCGTAGCTGCACGTTATCTGAATGGCCCAGTTCGCTTGCACAGAACAGTGCACCGATGTATATCAAGGTGAACAGCAGCAGAAACACCCAAAAGACAGCCTTCAGCGACATTGCCAAGTTGAAAGCCAGGAGCGACAGCTCGTGCGACAGGCGTAGCAACTGGAAAATCCGTGCCAGACGGAACAACTGAAGTATTCGGAACACACTGAAAGCTTGCGCTGTCTTGCGTGCAGACATCTCAGATATCAGATCCATCGGTCTCATAATGCACAAATCCACCACAGAAGTCAGCACAACGAAGAAGTCAAATATTCCTTGAATCTGCAACTTGTAGGCAAACGCACGTACTAGACTCGCACACCGCCAAGATGAGCCTTTGGTGGGAGCCTCGCGCAAGAGGCTTGACAAGATCGCTTCTGAGGCAAAGCAGTATCAAACTCAAGCTCTCATAACCGGGCCACATATGCGCCGTGCTTGAAAAAGAAGCCCAATCCCCAGCAGCGGATGTTCAGCAGCAGTTCCACAATGAACAAAAGGAGGAACACCAATTGAACCTGAGTGCATCGATTTCGGCTTTGGGCCATATCGCATCAAACAGACGCAACATATAACAAAAGATATTGATCTCACGGATTCATGGCACGATGTACATAGACAATCCGAGCATGGAGGTCCTGCCCCAGCGTGAAATAGCAACAGCAACCATATGCAAGTGGTGCTCCCCGTCCTTCCAAAGCGCAACTCAGCTTCGACTTCCACACTCATTGCGGCTGCATTGAGGAGCACTGCTACTCCGATCGCCAACCTGCAGCTCATTTCAAAAACGCCTTCTGCTTGGAGCACTGCAAACCTGCAACAAGCAGCTTGGCACGCTCCGTGAGGATCCAAGGTAAAGCAGAACCTGGCAGCCTCGGCCAGAGGAAACGACGCCAAACCCTTCGTTTAAGACAGACAGCGATTTTTTCCCAACCGCTTCGCTGACTAGGTCGCACTGCGGGGAATCACAGCCTTTTTTGCTGCCTCCCGCCTGGCTAGGACGAACAGCGTTTAGTTTCGAGGGAAGAAACACTTTTGAGGGACGAGTGGCTCGTCGGTCAAGCCGCTTAGAAGACTGCTTCCTCCGCTGGCCCCTCGTAGGAGCCGAGGAGGACGCACTTCTTAGCAGCGAGCAGAAATCGTTTCTTTCTCTGGGTGCGTTGCGGAAACATGCAGGCCCTGGATAGCCGAGGGACCCTCTTCATGGACCGTCTCCTCTGCAAGCTCGGGCCTTGCACAAAACATGCCCATCTGCTTTGCACTGCGCGCCTCGTGGGCTGCTCGGCTGTGATTGATGTGATGTGGCTTGGGCGCGGTGCTTCCAGCCCCTGGGCCTAAGTCTGTGTTGGCATAAGTCGGACAGAAACGGCAACGAAACTCTCGGTCACCCCTTCTCTCAGCTGCCAACATCCGCGGAGCAAGTGCGCACAACGTCGAAGCGACAAACTGACTTCCCTTCCAAAATGACTACGAGCCTCACCGCTGCCAGGATCGATCCTTCCAGTAGCTGAAGCTGTTCATCATCCCCAGGCAAACTGGAGAGTGATCTGCCATCAGCGACCATCGTGCAAGCATCGAGCCCCAACCTTGGCAATGCGGCTGAAACTTTAAACACAGCGACTCCACACGACCAACAGACACAATTTTCAGGTTGCTAGGAACGTGCGAAGCACTGCCAGCCCCACTTCTGGGTGGGGGCGATGGTGCCGACAGCTTGGCGGCGGCGAGACAATCACGAATCACTGCAATGACACGTCCCTTCCGTAAAAAATCATGCGCGACAACATGCGGCAACTCCCGGTGCTCGAAAGCTCTTGTTTTTTTCGAACGCGCAGGGCACAGTCTGTCTGTCGCCCGTCAGCACCGACTGCTCTCAAACAGTCTACTTTTAGGGGATTGTAATTAAGCATGCCTTTTAGGTTGGGTTTATGAAGAAGGCGCCGCCAGTTGGCTCTTTTTTGACTGTAAAGATGGATCTTCCTGTAAAGCGGAGTGTTGTCCATACGCAACAGAGTGCTGGAGCCATGCGCTGCGTAGATCTGCTGCAAGGTGGGAATAGCAAAGAAATCAGTATGGATGTCGGAATGCTTTGGTGGATCGTCTGACTGAAGAAAAAAGATACGGCGGGAAGCCTCCGTTAAGCACGATTCAGCCCAATGCGGGCGAGGACGACCGGGTCGATTGGGGGAGAGCACATGTCTGTAACTATGGGAACCCATAAAAGTAACCTGGTATTCCAGGGTATCCATATGGCAATAGAGATGGCCTAACAGCTGGAGCCGTTGTTGTGAATATAACTGGGAGGGAGTTGGGATTCGTTTGGTATCGTATGCTAAACCTGCCAGGTACTCGTTGAAGCAATCTGCGGTGGTGGGTTCTAAGACCCGGTGATAGAAAGATGATTTAATTTTGAAGATTCTACGTAGGGACTTGAAGGGGATCGTGTTCATTTTTTGTATTTGCGATGGAGAAAGGCGAGCGCTGTCCTTTGCATATGTGAGAATGGAGAGTATAATGGAACGATAGACTGTGAGCTTCCAGGAAGGTGGGAGAGAGGAGTGAGAAAGGAGGGGGCGTAACAGCTTGGAGGCTGAAACCGCCTGTGAAACACGATAATTACGAATTTTTTCGGCCAGAGGAGAGCGAATCAAGATAAACCCCCAAGTATTTAACTTCATCTGATAAACGCACCTGGGAAAGATCATGGTCGAATCCTGAGCAGTGTCTACAACCGCACGGGAAGGCACACGCGGGTGAGTAATACATGCGCTGGTTAGAGTGGAGGCGGAGGTGTTCGCATTTGTCCTCATTGAGCTGCAGGCCGCGATTGCGGCCATGGTGTTGGACCAAGTGAAAGAGGCGGTTGAGTTGCTGCGAGGAACAGGAGAGCAAAACCGTATCATCAGCATATTCGAGGTCCCACAATGGGGAGGGACCGTGGAAAACACCAATTATTTCTCCGTAAGCAGCCTCATAGCTTGTTCCCACATCGAAGAAAAGGTGTGTGAGGACCGAACCAAAGAGATAGGGGGAGAGTGGGCAGCCCTGCTGAAGGCCTTTCGTTTGCGTGAATATTGATGATTTTTGAGAGGAGTCTCTCACCACAAAAGCTGGATTGTTATAGAGTGCCATGACAACTTTCCTCGTGTGTTCCGGGATGCCTGCATGCGCCATAGAAGCATGTATGGCAGTACAGGTGACTGAGTCAAAAGCCTTACTCCAGTCCAAGAATAGCGCGTGAAAGGGAGTATTCTGTCTCTTGTAGTTCCAAGCGGCTTTGCAAGATGGAGGCGAAGATTTTATACGATACATTAGTGAGAGATATGGGACGATAGTTGGGGAGGGATCGAATATCTTTTTGGTGGTTTTTAACCAACATAACAACTTCCGAAAAGAGCCAAGAGTCTGGAATAGAACGAGTAGAATAACACTGGTTGTAATGAATGAAGGGAGCATGATTATATTTCTCCCGGAATATCGTCAGGCCCAGGAGCCTTTCTAGGTTTAAGTTTGCGAAGAGCGTTGTCGAGTTCTTGCATGGTAAATGGGGCGTCAATAAATAGCGTTCAGTGTGGTGTGGGGCGCGTGTAACGGGACGCTGGGGTCTTGAGAGGAGAACCAGATCTTGTTGGCGAGATAGTCGGCAAAAGTCTTAGCACGTTGAGAAGAGGAGACCAATTTACCCCTACTATTGAATAGACCCGCTGAGCGTGGTTTAAATTCGGAGCGAATTTGCCTAGCGTGTGTCCACTGTTGTACAGAGCTGCCATGAAAATCTGAAAGGAGATTGTCGGCTATGAAGTCCTTTTTGCTAGGGGAAACAAGGTTTTTTGGCCGCCTGAGGAAGAAGAGGGATAAGGGGAAGATGCTCAGCGACAAGGGCGTGGAGAATGGCGTCCTGCTCTGTAGTGGTTTTGTCGGTCCACTGCGACTGATTAAAATCGATAGTGGGGGGAGAAAGAGGCTGGGGAGGAACAGGGGAGAAGCGACCAAGGGCGGAACAGGAGGTCACACCACGTTTGGCAAGCGTATCTGCTAGCTCGTTACCAGGAATACCAGTATGAGAAGAGACCTTGAGGAGAATGGTACGGTACTTGCATGGGACCGCGGTGTAGTACTTTTGAGCGACTGTGACTAGCTGATGATGTGTGACGGGTAGGGCGTCCCTTTGTAAAACGGAAATTGCGTATTGTGAGTCTGTGTATACCGTAAGTTGGTCAACCTCTGGAAAGGGGGAATGATACAATAAGTAATCAAACAGCTCAATTAAGGCCTTGAGTTCGCCAGTGTTGTTGGAGCCTAGGAGGGGGTGGACTATATCTGCGGGATTAGTTTTGACAGGTCCCCACGACTGTTTCCAGGTCTGGTCTATTTGGGGATGCACGGCGGAGCTCTCGGAGATGGTGAGAGCAAAGCCCCAACCCGCTGGATTGTCAAAGGAGACAACCCTGTTGTTAGGGCAAGAGCCATCCGTATAGGCAACGATGCGTGGCAGCGTGGGGTTCGGTGATGGAAATTCATTGTGTGTCATAGAGAGGAGAGACGTCTCGACGGTAATCATACCTCAGTGAAGACCAGCGGCAGATGACGAGAGTTAATGAACTGTTGAAAAATACTCCCTGAGAAGGTGACGGTTTGGCGAAGAATCTGGGGTATGACAAAACAGTCTAAAGTGGGCCAATGGAGAACATCCTCTGCGACGAGGGCATGATCCGTGCACGTCATTTCCTTGTACGTAACTCGGCGGCGGAAGGGAATATCCGCAAAAGTTTGGGGGAGATAGCACCCGTGAGCTTCAAGAAAGTCCATAAGGTGAATGGCATTGTCCCTTGCAGGCTCCGGTATGGTTTGGCGCCGCCCGATAACGTGCGGGCCGACTTGGGTGTTTTTTGGCTCCCGCATGGCTGATCCGAAGAACGCAGGCAGGCAACGAGTGGCAACGAGACTTCAGGAAAGGTGTTCAGCTCACTACTTTCCCTACTAAGACCTGGAAGACTGGCCAGCAGTAACAAGAAAAACCGCTAACAAGTAAAACAACAATTGAGAAGTTGCAGAACCTTAACTGCCTAGCCACATCATAGACAGGTCTCAGTGTACAAGGGCTCAAGGTCACTCCCATCGTCTATCGAAAACAACCACTGAAAACAATAAAGTTAGGGCCACAAGTTCCGACGAGGGGACTCACTACACTACACTGCACAATATCACGACTCCCTGCCTGTGCCGGCTCCTCCTCAGTTTAAGGGCTATGACACCAATCTACGATACAGGGAATTAGACAACGGGTGCCAGCATTAGACAGGGTCTCTATCGTTGAGGATGCCTTGGAAAGGAAGACTACCGCTAGCAACAATAAAGATAAAGCCACTTATGACTGGCATCTCCTTTCTAGCCTGACTAAGCTGCGCTCACCTGGCAATGCTCAGTGGGTTGCGAGGTCGTTGCATACGCATCTCACATCAGCTGATCCAGGCCTCCTCGTTTGCAGAACTGACCAGTGCAACAGAAAGGGCAACTGTCTGCCTGTCGCTCGTGGTTGGTGAAGCCTCCCTCTTTCTGGAGTTGCTTGGCCTCCGCTATTTTCTTCTCCAGCCTCTCAACGTGGCAGTCTCGCGGAGCTCCTGTTCTTCTCGTCACGGACCAAGGCGTTCCATCCTCGTAGCTTTCCGTATACAGGTCCTTGACATTCTCAAGTATTTGCTCCAAGCGCCCCACACGCGCGTCTCTGGGACAGCGGGTGCCACGAATCTCAAGCCACGGCGTGCCTTGCTCATCGTATTGGACATTCTCAAGTACTTGCTCCAAACGCCCCACACGCGCGTCTCTGGAACAGCCGGTGCTACGAATCTCAAGCCACGGTGTGCCCTGCTCATCGTACTGGACAGTCTCTTCGGTATCGACTAGTCTCCTCCACAGGGTCTCACTCACGAGGCAGGGAGCCATCCTCCGGACAGACGTCGCACAGTGATGCTGCCAGACCACTCATCTGTGTGAAGAGTCACTTCGTATTACAGTCGCCACTACCCCAGGAGCTGCGGTTCAGAAGGCGAGCCAGTCGGCGGGGCAGGTTCCTGAGGCTCTTTTGCCAGAGAGGCAACATCTCGGGGCACTGCGGCAGTTGCCACTTTTGTGGCCCTCTCTTGCAGTGGCCATAGCTGTCAGGCGACGGCGCGGGTTAGTGGTTTCTAGGGAAGCGGGAGGTGCAGGGTAAATTATAAGAAACCCAATACGGCGACTTATACATGATGCCAGGATGATGCAGTGGTGATGAGACAAGACCAGACCAAACACTCACCACAGGGGAGAGAGACAGGCACAAGTGAGAGAGACAGGTTTTTTTTTGTTTTTTTTTTTTTGTTTTCTCTCCGTTCTCTCAGCCAAGGCACACCTGTGCCTACCCAAGGAACACCTGGTCACCTGCAGCCTAGCCAAGAGTCACCTGTCATGTTTCAACCAAACGAATCCAAGCATCACCTCGCAACCTAGCCAAGGATCATTCGGGCCTTTGTTTGCAACAGTACTAGGTCACTTCTACTACTCGCAACCAAACTGCAGCATACAACCCATCCAAGGAGCACCTGGTTGCCTAGTTCCTGGGGCTTTCGGAGGGACATAGTCAGGATCCAAGCATCACCTGGGACCTGGGGCCTGCGGGAGAAACAGCAGCACCTACAGAGAGGCGACAATCCAGCAGCGATAGCGAAGGAGCATCGCAACAGTGCAGCAAGGAAGGCAAAAGGTGAAAGAGGCAGCACGGTAGGAGTGAAACCAGTGCAGGGCAAGGAAAGGAGGCAAGGGAAAGAGAAAGGAAAGGCAGTTCAGTACTTTTCAGAAGGAAAAACAGGGCAATCAAGGACAGGGTCACCAATGCAGTTCACGAGTTTGCAGCATCATCACATGTCCAGTGAGGAAAGATTCTGCATTTTACATACAGAACTCGCAGCGCCTCACATGGCTTTTGGTTAGTCACGAACCTCGACTACTTCGTGTTGGTCAAGTTGCCGGGTCGGGAGTTGGAGGGCTTCATTGAGGGTGAGCTGTTTGAGCCTCGGGGGAGCACGGGGCAGGGTTCCATGCGTAACTTCAGAAATTTGTTGGGGCGTCGGCAAAGGAAAGCCTAAATCAAGTAGGTATTCCTTAATCCACCACGGCAGGGTACTTGCATGGATGGTCGCAAAAGCTACTATGATGATGCGTGTATGGGCGTGTGAGCTGTGCCCTGCATGAAGTAGGCGACGTGAGTCAAAGATGAAGGGGTCTTGCAGGCTCACAACCGTCCCTCTGATTGCAACTCCTTTGAACTGCTTGACAACATCTCCTGTCACGTCTTGAATCCACAACCCTTCACCTGGTTCCGTTGGCGTCAGCTGCTGGGCCAACGCCTTCGTCGGCCCGTTTCGCACATCCCTATGCACTGCACTCTGACACCCCGTTCGAATCACAAAGGTAGTACATACATGACTTGGGTGCTGGCTTGCAAGAAAGCTGTTAACTGCTTGAGTGAACACTGGCAGTTCCTGCGTGGAGCAGGCACATTGCATACAATGACGCGGCGAGGCTCCTCCCACCACATGCATGCCTGAGGTAGTATTCCTGACCAGATGAGGGGGCAGCATATGGAACAGACGCACCACATCCGCCTTGGTAGGAGGTCGGGGTTGTTGGAGAATATCTCGGGCTGTGGCTTCTAGAGTGTGCGTCCTAGACTCACCTGAGAGCTGTCGTCGCGTAAGGAGTGCAGGGGATCCTAGTGGGTTGAGGCCGGGTTGCTGGTTCAAAGGATTGTCTTCACTGTCACTGTCAAGTTGTATGTGCTGTGGGCTCCTGCAGGTGCCCTTGTAATGTCGAACTAGGGCAGTGCCGTCCGTCGTCCTCGGTGTCCAGGTCAACACTGTGTCTGGGGGGAGACTGGAGGGAGCAAAACATGACTGCGACTTATATGACGATATCCTATGACTGCCTGAGCCACAGCGGTCTATTGAAAGACAATGATTGAAAGACAATGCATTGACAAGCTTCTGTGAGAGACTGCACAGGGCTACATGAGAATACATCGCGCTCTCGCTCTGCAGGCGCAGTGGTTTTGCAGTCAGAGGCAAGGTAGACAGTGCGTCAGTGCAAGGGGCAAGGTGCAAAGATGCTACAGTACTATACAAGGTGCCAGCGGCAGTGCCAAGATCAAGGTACAAGGCTTGAGCAGTGCAAGACAATGCAGATCCAGTGCTCGGGTTAAAACAAAGGCGCAGCTTTATATGTGCAAAAGGTAACAGGATGAGCAAGGACCCGTGTCCGGTCTTGCGTCTGCTCTTGCTCAAGTTTCAGTTAGCAGTGTCAGGGTGACCTGCCAAAGCTCTGAAGATCTGTTGGGGATTTCCCAGCATCACTGCAGCCGTCGGCCCTCCTTGGTGCCACGGGTGGATCGGCGGTGGCGGCGTCAGGTTGAGGAGGTTCGGCGCGTGTTGCGGCGGCGGTGGGACTGTTGGGGTCCCTCCCATCTGCATCGGAGCCGCCGTTGAAGGAGGCGATGATGTGGGGGCGCTCCCCGCCTTCGCCGTTTCCGCATTCTGGGCAATCTCTCCAAGCTTGTCACTCACCTCGGTGAGGGTGCGTTGAATGTCTGCCACGGCCTCCAGGAGTTCCGCCTCGGAGGGTGAGGGTCCGCCAACACGAACGGCAGCAAGGGTTTTCTCTCCGATCTCAAGGCCTCGTTCTGCCGCCTCCTTGGCATCCTGGGCTGCTGACTGCGCCGACCTGCCAATGCCACTCAAGCCTGCGAACCCGTTGTGTGTCTTGGAGGAGAGGGCTGCGAGCTCCTTCAAGATCTCCATGAAGCGCGTGGCGTGTTGGTCACTGACCTGCTTGTTTTGTTGTCGGCAGTCACGTTGAGCCGAGTACACCGCCTCCACCTCGCGCTTCAGACCTCTGAGCTGCTCCTGCGTGCCATCCGTGGCGGTTTCCAGGTAGGCATGTCGTCGGCCTGCAAGGTCTTTGAGGTCAGCAAGCTCCTTCTCAATCCTGGCAACGGTGGAGGAGTCGTCGTGGATCACCTTGCCCATCCAAGTCACATCCGCAACGATGTTGGCGATCTGGCCATCCATCTTTTCGATCTGGCTGACATCTGCAGCGATCTTGGTGATGTGGCTTTCCAGTTTCCCAACTTGAGCCACAAGCTGATCCGCTTTGGATTTGTCCTCCAAGATCTCTTGCAGGCTCTTCAGGACTTCGCGGTGACCTTCACGGAGTTGGCGGAGGCCAGGCTGGAGGTTCACCTTCAGCTCCTCACTCAGCCATGTCTTGAGGTGCTTGAGGGTCTCTTCTGAGAGCTGGGACTCCGCGGCCGGCTTCGTTGGTTCGTCTGGGCCAGGGCTCGCCTGGTCTGCTCGTGCCGGGGATCCAGGGCTAGGGTCCTTGGGCGCAGCGGCTACACTCTCCTTCGGGTCAGCAGCTTTCACCTCCTTCTTGCTGTCGTCCTCAGCTGCCTCCGGTGTCACGGGGGGCTGTTTCCCGCTCTTAGTCTCGTCCTCATCTCCGTCGAGGTTCACCTTGTCTGACGTACTCCCCGGTGTGTCTGTTGGGAGGCTCGCGGAGGGCAAGGACATCGGCGTCGGGGCATCCACTGAGGGACTGGCTGCAGTTGCCTTCATTCTTGGTGTCTGGACCAAGACCATGAGCAGGCATCCAAGGAGGCCTACCACTAGGCCAACGATGAAGCCCGTGGAATCCATACCTTCCATGGGAGCAATGGGGTCGGGCGAAAACAAGTTGAAATTTGCGCCAAATGCTGTGCTGCGAGAATTAACTGTCCGTCCTGCCCCCCCCCCCTGGGCAAGCGAGCAGGAGAAGGAACATGCAATGTGCGTTGGTTTCAAGTGCATGCACGGGCATACGCACACGTACGCCAGCTTACCTGCTTACAACATCTAAAGCTCCAAGACTGCTAGCGATTATTAGACAGCGTCAACCCTGGCTAAGCCACGAGACGAAGGTTCTGTCAAGACCAGGAACTACTTGCGCCTGCTTGGCCTCGAGTGTGCGGTAAACTTTGGCAAAGTGTCCTTGCTTGGTTGCGGTTTTCGCGAAGTGATCCGCAATCTCATTGAGCAGGTTGCCTTTATGGGCCCTAACATGACTAGCCTGGACATGTAGACACAGTTTGCTCCAACGACACAGAAGCTCGTTAGTGACACTAGCATGGTGAGTGCCTACAAAGGCTCCTTCAAGAACTTGTAGAACATATTGACTGTCAGTGCAGAACTGGACGTCAAGGGACGGATAACGACTTCGAAGGGTCTCTATCATGTAAAGAGCATGATTCGCAGCACGAACCTCAGCCTCGATGTTAGTACAAGGAGGGGGGATCTTGAAGTAGCTGACCACCGCCTGCTCAATCGCTGCGTAGGGGGGCAGGATCACAACTGCAGCCCCTCCGCTGCCTTGCTGTCCACGGTGTTGACTAGCACTGCCATCAGAATAGACTCTGAGTAGGTGCTCAGAAGTGGTAGGATCACTGACATGAGATTCACGTTCGTGGTCTATGCATTGAAAGGAGACTGCGTAGGCTGACTCGACAGGGACGTGCCTAATCGGTAGTAGTGAGAAGAATTCTCCATTCTGGAGTAGCTGCCTGCCACACAGGTCGACCTCCTGGGGACTACATGGATAGTAGCATGTGAGGCTGCAGCCATTGCGCAGCATCCAGTCCTGGGAAAACTCCTTCCACAGATCCCTCTGAGCTGCCCCTCGAATCCATGAAGTCACAGCAGTGATGCGTTGGCTAGATTGGTAGGTTTCCCACGCGAGCTGCAGGAATCTGCTGAGGTCCGGGCACCTGCCAGGCTTACACCTTGGAGAGAGGTGAGCATTGGCAAACAGCCATTCGGGCCCACGTATGCGCAGGGCCAAAACCACAGGCACTGATGCGTTGTCTTCGTATCGTGCCGCGTGGCCCCAGTAGGCCAAGAAACTTTTAGCATGTAATGCTTCCCAGCGATGGTGTCCTGACTGCTGTGCTGCCAGGCGGCTTGCACGACGGCGCGCAGTCCATGATTCGACTGCTCCCTGAAAAGGATCCCTGGTAAACCCTGCAATGGCAGTTAGAAAGGTAGTGTGGGTCGTCCGCAGAAAGTCTCTCACGGATTTGAGGGGTCGGAAGGCTGGGCTCATCCAGCGCCAACGTGAGGTCACGAAACAGTTGAAAACTCTCAGTCGCTGTACTAGCCCCACTCCAGCTTGCCTCAGTACTCTGAAATACCCCCAGAAGGCATTGTTGACCTGAGTCATGCGCGCCGCAATGACCGCATAACATGTGATATTGAATGCCAGAAGCACTCCGAGAAAAACGAGGCTCGGTTGGGCCTGGATGGGGTTTCCATTTCTCAAATACAAGGGCTGGTCAGACATACCGGGCGGTCTAAGGAACTTACACTTCCTAGAGTTGAAATGCAGACCGATAGCCTGGAGCGTATCCTCGCTGTCCCTCAGTAAGCGCTGAGCCTGCTCTCGAGTCGTACCAAGCAGAATCAGGTCGTCTGCAAAGGGTGTGAGAAACAATTTTCTCCCCTCTGGGGTCGTGAGCCAGGTGTCCTCACGCTCCTGCCATGTGCAATTAGTTTTGGCAAGATAGAAGTCGACACAGCGAGCAAACAGCTCGGCCGAGTAGCTGCTGCCCTGGAGTACTCCCTGAGAGAGAGCTTGTTCCCATTGGGTCCCTTGCATGCTGAGAGTGACCCGAGTTTGAGTGATGATCTCGAGTAGGAGTTCCGCTTCGCGGCATCCTGAGGCCTCCGCTAGGAAAGCTGCGAGAGCTTCGTGAGAGAGAGAGTCGAATGCTGCAGTGATGTCTAATTTTATGACGTAGAGAGGCTTATTGTACTCTTCCGCCAACTTGATAGCATGCTGGACCGCACAGCATGCTATCAAGTTGGCGGAAGAGTACAATAAGCCTCTCTACGTCATAAAATTAGACATCACTGCAGGGTGTTGGTTGGGTCTATATCTGCATCTCGGCGCGAGTTGCAATCCCCAACCAAAATCATGCGCGAGGAGTTACTGTGATTCAACATAAAATCTTCAAGGCCAGCCCAAAATTGGGCCTTTTTCTTTTCGCGGTCAGTTTCAGGGGTATCCACTGTACTGGGAGTGTATATATTAATGATAGTAATGGGGTGAGGGAGAGTGGCAATAGTAAGCTCACATATGCGGGGGTATGTGGCTTACAGTCAGTGACATGTGACCGAAGGGTGGGAGAAACGAAGAAGCCTACGCCATGATGTTTGGAGGAGGGTAATCCAGACATCAAAATCTCCCAACCGTTTTTGACAAAAGTGTGAGAAGATTCTGCTTTAGTTTCCTGTGCGCACAAGAGGAAAATTCTGTGTTGTGAGCAAAATCGTATGATACTGTCATATTTGGCGGTTTCTTTGAGTCCTGCTACATTCCAGGACATAATACGGACATGTGTGGAAGTAGGAAGTGGTACTGTCAAAGAATTTTGAATGGAGCGAGAGTGATTGATACAGTAGGGTGAATTAGGGAATACCTACTAGCTTGTTTAATGTCTTATAATGGCGTTCCACATACGTCGGTTTTGGGTGGATCGGGGGGTAAAGGATTTAATCCACCGTGCACCCTCAGGGTGGAATCCTTTAGCGATCGCTTCCATATTCTATAATCCTGTCGGGCTGTTCTTCTGCCTTCCACCCATCGGTGGAAGCGCTGTAAGAGCCAGAGCCAGGCTCACTGCACATTCATATCTTTGCCTGTCACCGTTGGATTTTCCACGTGACCAAAAGAGCTTATCATAACGTATCTCCGCATTTGGGTTCATTTCATCAAAGCATTGCGCGAGAAGCGCATCACACGCTTGTTGATTGAACAGCCGACAAATCATTGGAGAGGGCTTGTTATCGGTGCCATAGAGTCGTGGTACCGTATCAGTTCTTTGATTTGCCAAAGCAGACGACGCGGTAAGCTTCGGATTGCCCAGCTATTTCCCTTGAGAGGCCTTTGCCGCGCTTGCTGTCGCTGCGTGCTCCGAGGTACGCTTGTCGAAACCCCGACTGCCGTTTATCAGACGACTACCCCATAACCTCTTGGCAAGTGCCTAGTACGAGGGGCGGGTTTATTCGGTCATCTCATAGGGTAGTCTTTGGAAGGTTGTCCGGTCGAGTTCCATCACGGTTGACTCCCGAGCTGCCACTTCCGCAAACACAACAACAGCACCGTTGGGATTTCCACGTGCGGTGCCAACAATCCCATTTCAGAACATTCGGAAGTTCGGTGAAACACCGCATTCCATCATTGGGCTCAAAGTGGGCTCGCCACCCGTATCAGGCCAGGGAATCTTCTGTGATTTGGCGGTGGATAGGGTGTCATTGGAGAACGAGTGGCCGAGACGGCTCGAACACCAGTTCACCCGCGGCGGGGACGTGTCGTGGCCCAAAACCTCCGATTATAGGAGAAGGAAACAACTCTTGTTGGAGATTATCCGGGCTTTGGTGACCACCCTCATCGCAGTTGCATTCCCTCCTGAGCTTCACGATCCGGCATATTGCATTCTTAAGGTGAGGGAGAGGGAATTGCCAGAGATCAGGGGCAGACTCTCAATCAGCTTCTGGAGGAGCTGGAGCCTATTCTGAATCCTTCTGCTGTCTCTGCTGTGCCTGACTTTGCCTCTGCTCCTGCATCATCTGCCCGCTCATCTGCAGAGCGAGGACGAACTCGTTCGCCGCCTCGTGCCGCCTCGGCAGATAGGAGTCCGGATTTGAGTGTAGGTGAAACAGAGTGTAGGTGAAACATTACCTAGTGGTAGACGTTGTCCCCCACAACCACCTGTTAAATCACCTGGTCCGTCGAGGGCTCCTGACGCTGTTCCCTCCTTTGTTTGCACCATCTTCTGCTGCTGTTTCTTGGGCTGTACCCGTCGGTTCGCGTTCGCCACCTGGGGCTGGGCCCAGCGCATCATCGTCACCTGGGGCTGGACCCGTGGCATCCGTGGCTAAGCCAAGGCCTAAGCGGCGACCCGCACAGGACTTTTGGACGGATTTCCTACTTTGGCGGAGTCGTTTAGGATGCAGGGTGGTTTTGAACGAAAACCAACCTCTAGCGGGTCAGTAAACGAGTGGACGGTAGCCGAGTGGCAAGCTTACAATCGGGAACAGGCAGCAGCAGCGGCTTCATCAACACCTCCTGTAGTGGTTATCTCTGACGAAAGCATCGGGGCTGAACCCGCCGGGGAGACCACTGCTGATGAGAGGCCGACTTTGCATGTCCTGTTGAGCTACGACTCGCTAGTTTGCTTGCTGATTCACGTCACATGACGAGTGAGCTAAGAATGCAGTAATGCAGTTTCAAGCGTACATTGAAGGTTCGCAGTTGAACTACACTACACCGCACCACGCGGTCGCGTCCTTCTGCAAATGGTTGCAAGGCGCTTCTTCCTTGATCAGAGGCGTGGCGCCAACCTCACCGAACAAGCATTGCTCGAGCTGCAGATTGACACATTCTCGTATCAGTAATTGCTCGCATTTGACGATCGCGCTGAGTACATACTAAATTCAAACCCGCATGAGCATCAACCGTCAGAGCAAACAAAGTTTACGTGGCTGTTTAGTCGGCTTAAGAAGTGCAGGCTGCTACAGCGGCACATCGATCGGATCAAGGATGCTCGTGATGGCAGTCACGTTCGTACCTGGGATTGGCTGTTCGGCAAACTTAAGACTTTGTTAGCCGAGATCCGGGAAGACGCAAACGAGTCTGCCATCAAAGATGCGTTAGGCTCAAGCAGCGCCAAAGGCGCCAGTGAGGACAAAAAGAAGAAACAGAGAGAGAAGGAAGACCGAGAGCGAAAAGCAGCAGCCAAAGCCAAAGGCGCGGTTGCGAACGCAGATGCACAAGCACCCGGAGCACCAGGTAAGCCAAAGGCACCCCCAAAGCGACCCCCCGGTGCAAAGAATACCCCTAATGCCAAAGGCAAAGGGAAAGGAGGACCCAAGCAGGGTGATGGGAAGGCCCCAAGCAAGTCACCTTCATCAGGCAAAAATGCCCCAAAAGGGCCTCCACCTGCCAAGACCCCAGCGGGGGCAAAGGCACCATGCTTGTTCTGGCCAAAGTACGTGCAACCGCGGGTCAAATTGCCCGTTTGCTCATGACTCATCGCTCGCACCTAAAGCCACTTCTAAAACCCCAGGTACCGTTTCCACAACTGCGGCAGCCGCTACCGTTGCAGCTGTGTTGCCATCAGCAAGTGCACATGCAGTTGAGCCAAAGGCGTTTGGAACTGGTCAATCATTGCCTGCCAGGTCCGGTCTCCGGGGGTTCTTCCGTTGCTTTGCGGGTAGGTTTTCTGTTCTTTCTTCTGCCGTTCCAGCTGTGTTACCTTTCGAGCGCAGCAGAGCACTTCCTGGCATGCAATCCGGCCCCTTCCATGTAGATTGGATTGCCGATAGCGGCGCGGGCCGAAACCTGACATCGATAAAAGCGTTGTTGCAGCAAGGATTCCCAGTGACGTCATCAAGCATGTCACACAATCTCAAAATCCGTATTGCCGTGTTTGCATGCAATCACGCATGTATGCCCGTCGGGTCAGCCGACATCGCGATGAGCCTCTCCTTGCTAGGGGAGATCTTCCTCCAACCGAGGCCTTCGGAGAGAGAGTTGCAGCAGACGTCGTTGTTGTCACGAAAACCTCAAGTGATGATAAGGAGGCCACTGTGGCCACTGTGTTAGTCGTCCGCGACGAGCACACCGGGTTCATCCGTGCGTTCCCATTGGTTCGCAAATCCACTGAGAATGTCGTGCGATGTTTTCTGCAGTTCATCAGCAAACACGCCCGGCCCCGCTGTCATCTTCAAAAGTGACTGTGCCCAGGAGCTCGAAGGTGCATGTCTTCAGATGTCATGGGTAGCAGAGCCCACGCTGCTCAACAAGTGGCCCCACAACTCTGTATTAGAGAGAGATAAGAACCCTAGAGGAGGTAACTCGAGCCGTTCACCTCCAAAGTGGATTCCAAATCCGTCCCGGGTTATGGGTCCTTATGCCGCGTTTATGTTGAACTTGAAACATATCTTGAAAGACTCTGACAACACGCGGTACGTGTCCGCGGTCGGGTCCGAGTTCACCGGGCGCTGCCTGCTTCTAGGCCAACTAGTCTACCACCGAACAGACCCGAAGAATCGCTCCAAATTCGAACCGTCCACAGCCCCAGCTCTTTTCGCTGGGTGGCGACTCGACTCAGGACCCGAGTCATGGAAAGGAGTTTATCAAGTGCTCGACTATGAAAAGGTGAAATCCGAGAATGCTTCGCACGCTCTTTCCATAAGCGTCCCGACCGAGGAGCTTTGGGTTCCTGAGGGCGAGGCCGTATTCCCAATGAGGCGGGCTTTTGAACAGGCGCTAGAAGGGTTTACCGGCCCCAAGTGCCCAGATCTAAAGGGTTTGGAAGTCCCGTTTTCGCCGCTCAGCGTAGACTCCGTTTCGGCCTCACGCCAACGGTATGTTGCGCTAGACAGAATCATATAATACGGGCTAACCCCGGGATGCAAGGCTTGCACTTTTGACGCGACTCGCCACACGCCTATTTGCAAGGTTCGGTTTGACGGGCTAGTTCGGGCAGACAAGGCTGCAGAGGCTAGGGTCAAGGATAAGGGACCGTTGGCCACTGTCGGTGGCTTCCTTGGTATAGACATCAACTAATGCTAAAAGAGGCTGTTTTTCTATTCTTTCATGAATGGAGATATCTCTTTCGATGCGTAGTTGGGAATCCGCCGACTGGTGCTTAGACCTAAAGTACCTACGTCCTTGTCGGAAAGTCTGGAAAAAGAGCTTGGCTTGGGCTTCCCTAAGGAACGTAATGCGGAGGAATCCTACCGAAGACGTAAGGAGGTGGTTCGTGACACTTTGGATGTCATTTGGCGTCATGTTACACAAGCCTCGAGGGTACCAGAGGTTGTCGTCGGTGGCTTTTTTCTGAAAAAATGAAGGGAGACCATGAATGATGACACTGCGCTTGTGCATCTCTGTCGCTACCGATTGTTCGGAGAATCCTGTAATAGCCTGCGAGGCTGCTAAAGTCTTATGCTGAGACTGAAGCTCGTGCTGAAGCTGTGTATGGAGTTCTTGCGGGGCTGGGTTCACACCTAGATGCAACAAAACCCAGTTCGAGCTCTCAACAGATGTCCCGATTTGTTCTAGTGCCTCCGGATCCCAGGACCCCCCCAGCATGACTACAGACAACCTTAAGACAGCAATTGAGGAGTACCACAATCAGTTTGGGCCTGCTTGGCTGGCTTGCGCATCAACTTCCAGGCCCTAAGGGCTGCAGGGTCGCACTGTAAACGGGAGGCCAAGTGTGGGTCCATATCTGCCCAATGGATAGTATCTTCCTCAGAAGAAGCTGTGTGGCGGCTATGGTGGCTAAGGCTGCCTGTCATAGAACTATCGAGAGACCTGGTGCGCTGGTTAAGGTACTGCTGAAAGAGGGACTCATACATGGTACGATCAATAGTCACCTATAGACTAAGTCAATAGTCTGAAAAGAGTTTTCCGAAACCATGCGATACATGACATCCTTCAAACTTTGCAAGCTCAAATTGGGACCTATAGGAGTGCTCTGAATAATAACCTCATCGGGTGCATGTGCTATTGCATCTGGAGATGGCGCTACAGCGGCGTCGGCGGCTCCGTCAGTGGGTGCAGTTGGAGCGGGCGAAGAGAGAGCTGCTGCCATGGTTTGCGCGGTGCGAAAAGCTGTGAAAATCAAGTGTGGGGCCCTACGGGCTCCCTTGGGGCAAGGGATCACTTCGGGTGCTCGAGCCTGCTCGAAAGCTCTGCACTTGCCAACGAGCCGGGCAGAAACACCGAGTGATCCGACCGGGTTGTACAGCTGTGGGAATCCCGGTGCATCCACAGTCGTCCCTCTCATAGGTTTATGTGAAGTTTATGCCGGTACCGACGGTGTCTTACAAGAGCACCAGGAAATATCGGAGAGCCCACCGAACTCTGCGATGAGATGTGCCCGGATTCTCGCTATACCTGTCACATCCTGTGACTGTGCAAAGCGAAGCAGACTGGCTTTTAGTTAGAAGTAACCTCTCTCTCTCTGCGCCGTTGCATCCAGAAGGTCTAGCAGCGCCAGGCAAGGCATGAGGCTTAGCCCTTCAGGCCTCTCATGAAACAGTCGGCCGCCTCTCAAGCCTTGACAGCAGCCTCCTGACCGCAACCTAGCAATGTGCATGGGTGATTTTTTTGGGGGTCTTTTTTTTTTGTCTTTTTTTTTTGCTTTTCCATGGTTTTTCCTAGGGAAAACAGCAGATTCCTTACGTTTTGGACGGATTTGGCGTGATTTTCCTTGGTTTTCCTACGAAAAAACATGTTGTTTGCTTTTCCTTGGTTTATCCCAGGGAAAACAGCAGTTTCCTTACGTTTTGGACGGATTTGGCGTGATTTTCCTTTTTTGGACCCAGGCTCTACTCCAATATCAGCTGGGAATCGGCAGCTAACTTGATGATTTTCCTTGGGTTTTCCTACGAAAAAACATGTTTTTTGTTTTTCCTTGGTTTTTCCTAGGGAAAACAGCAGATTCCTTACGTTTTGGACGGATTTGGCGTGATTCTCCTTGGTTTTCCTACGAAAAAACATAGTCTTGTCCTTGAGTTTCCCTCGGGAAAACACAGCTTTTCGTGATTTTCCTTGGTTTTCCTACGAAAAAACATAGTCTTGTCCTTGATTTTCCCTCGGGAAAACACTGTTTTTCTTGCATTTTGGACGGATTTGGTTTGATTCCCCTTGGTTTTCCGCGGGAAGACCTACATGAACTTGCGTAAAACGTACGTTATCTTAGGTTTTTGTCGGGACAACGTCTTTTTTACCATCGTGCACGGACTGCGTGTGATTGTNCTGCGTGTGATTGTCTTTGGTTTTCCCAAGAAAAACCTACAATACTTCGAGCGAAGAGTACGTCACCTTGCGTTTTTCCAGGGAATAAACCGTTTGCCGTACATTTTGGACTTTGCTTCCTTTGCTTGGTTTGACCCAAGAGAAACACTATTCAGCTTGCATCTTAAACGGATTTGGTGTGATTTTTCTTAGTTCCTGTCAAGAAAAACTGACACTACCTTGCTGTTGTTGTTGTTGTTGTGGTTGTGGCTGTGGTTAGTGTTGCTGTTGTTGTTGTGGCGGTTGTTGTTGTCGTCGTTGCCGTTGTGATTGCGGTTGTGGTTGTTGTTGTGGCTGTGGTTGTGGTTGTGGCTGTNAACATCGCTTGAGACTGACAGGTTCGAGGCTCCTGGCTGCGGAGTGCCTTGATGTCTCCTTTGCAAGGTCGAGATCCAGTCCTGCGGTCAGAATGAGATCTTACTAATGGCCAATCGGGAAGCACGCTGTGTGTTTGGCGGCAGCTGTGTTCCGTCTGGTCATACTGCTGAGGACCAAGCGAATCCGACCTGCCTGGGGCATGCTGGGAGTGCCTGCTCACCTTAGGTGAGGCAGACACGGGGAGAAACTCCTCCGTGAGGCGGAGCTCCGCCTCTCTTTGTGGAGGCAACAGGCCCTTGGGAGAGCTCGTCATGGCCTCACGACATGAGGTCTCGTACCTGTCTAACCAAGGGTGACATCTGCAGTNGCTGAGCTTCCGACAAGTGACTGGAGACTGTCCACTAGATCCGCCGTGGCAAGTCTAGTAGAAAATTGTATCTGAATTCTGACTGGTCCCCCTGTCATGGTTTCAGCAAGAGGCCGTGATGTCCGAAACATCTTTACATGCTCATTGTCCGTTGACAGTCTGGCCAAAATGTCTCCCAAACCGGAGACCACCTGAGAGGTGTTGAGCGGCTCCTCCAAGGTCTCAGCCAGCGCCTGATCNACAGTCTGGCCAAAATGTCTCCCAAACCGGAGACCACCTGAGAGGTGTTGAGCGGCTCCTCCAAGGTCTCAGCCAGCGCCTGATCGCCCGTCGACCATTCATGGTACGGCCATTCTCCACTTGAGTTAAGCGTTCCCTCTGAGATTAGCCTCTCCTGAACGCTCTTGTCTTTGCTGATAGCTATGAGCCGCTCTTTGAGTTCTCTAAAGAAGCGCATCGTCATAGCTTGACGCGGTGGTA
>BGNK01005341.1:0-39965 GCA_003297005.1 Symbiodinium sp. clade A Y106
AACTTTCATACATCTGCTGCCATTTGCTTGTTCACGTTGCACTGCTCAACAACACAACTGGTGGCTCTGGCGACACACTCCAAGTTACTCATTCTTCATTTCACGATGCACACACACAGTCCCCTCTCCAGATATAATATGTGCCATAATCTACTATAATCTACCATATCTCAGGATGCAGAATCTTGCATCTCTGGCACTCGCCAGAACTGCTTGTCACCAGTTATGCAGTTCGTGTTAAAGAAGGTAGTTAGGGGCATCTAGGATTTAGTGCAGGCTTGGCGGTTCAGAACTTTTTGCCTTTGTTCGCACGAGTTTTCTTATGATTGTTATTATCGTTGCTACTATCACTATGATTATGATGTTTGTTACTATTCCTGTTGATTTTGATTGGCTCCGGCATACCCTGCGCTCCCAAACCCTGAACGGACATAGAAATGCTTGCAAACAAGCTGTTCAGTGTTTCAGGTTCAAGGTTTAGGGACATGGTGTTCTCTGTGGTGTCAGCTGCAACTTGGCGGTGCAAACAGTGCTACAGCCTGTAACGATCATCTGGAAATTAGGTGTCGGCATGGGATCTCGCCGCCGGAGTCCCCAAGACCCTAAAACCTCAACGTCACACTTTAAAAAAAAGACTCAACCCCCCGAAACCCCCTAGGACCCAACCCAGAGATCGTCGCTGTGGACAGGTCTCTGCTGTTTCTGCTGTCTCGAACCCTCACCTGGATGGAGCAGAAGTGCCATACACCCAGGCGCCATCGGGAGTTAAAATGACAGTTCGTGGACGTGTTTGTGCGGAGTCTAAGCTGGATAGAGTCAAATGCCCGGAGGATCCTGTGCAACGTCTTGAATGTGACACTAGAGGCAATATAATGCATCATGAGTCACTCTGGTCCGATACTGAACAGATGCAGGCCACTGCGCAGATGCTGCGCGAGGTGGTTTCTGGCGCAAGACATTTGGAGGAGTATGGCCACTCGGGTGACAAGTTGTCCAGTGGGAACGACTGAGACCCTAAACCCTGTAAAGGCTCTATAAGGTTTATAAAGCAATAACGGCCATAAATTCTGTCAAGCAAGCAAATGCAAGCAGTTTGTTGTGTAGGAGGCTGTGTTGGAAGTCAAAGTAGGTAACTCTTAATCGAACCGCGTGAACATGTGGCGTGAGCCTGCAACTTGAGGGTGCAGGGCTTGCGTTTGTGCTGTCCTGTACTTAGAGGTTCATGGGCAGTTACAGGTGGAGTTAGAAGTAGGGTAACTATAACCATGGCCCTTTATGAGGGGACTTCTAACTGATAGCCCCACTTAAAACTACCCATGAAGCTCCAAGTATGCTGACGAACAGGTCCATGAGAGTTCTTAAGATCTAGGCTCCTTTTGCCAAAGCTCCCGGCTAGGGCCCCATGTTTTCTGAGTTCCTAAAGTTCCCTTGAGTTATGGACTGAGTCGCTGAGTTGGTAACCTTCGGCTTTTTGGTTTGATATAATACTACCATCTAGTTGAAAAGTCTAACCTTTTTTTTGGCTAGGGGTACTCAGCCCCTAAGTGGTTTAGGTTCGAAAGTTTCAAACCGGGGGATCGCCAAAGGAAAGCAGCGGCTGGCAGCGCTCACTTGCGAGTTCTGCCCAAAGGCTCACCGATGGGGTTTGAGGTTTAGGGTTTTAAGGTTTAGGGTTTAGGGTTGATGTGCAGTGCCGTCAGTACTCGCGGTCGATGGCTGGGGGATATCAACGGATTTCGTATTCCGGTTTCTGATTTAAGGCTTTCGGGTGCTTTCAGGAGGTTATGGTAGACCGAAATAGCATACCTTATTTTCAGGACTTATATACAAAACAATCATACTAGGGAACCCTAAACAGGTCGGTGATTTGGGGTCCAGGTATGGTATGGGGTTGAGCCGGGGGGAATCCTTCAGCTGCACAGCATGCATTGCGCGCCGCTGCCTGTGGTGCAATGCCCGACCTGATCCCCATGCATACCGCCGCTCCATGTTAAATGGTTTAGGGTTAGGGTTTCGGGTTTAGGGTTAAGGGTTTAAGGGTTAGGGTTTCGGGTTTGGGGTTTCGGATGAGGTTTTCCCTTTAGCTGCCAGCAATCCGGAAGCTTCGGGCACTTATCCCAAAGCCCAGAGCCCAACAAAACCCTCGCCTCAATTGCGAACCCCGAAACCCCAAAGCCCAAAGCCCAAACCCTATAAACCCTAAGCCCGACATTCTTGTGAAAACTCTAGACCCTGAACCCCAAACCCTAAGAGTCGCAAACAAAATGGGGGTTTCCGAAAATAGGGGTACCTTCTTTTGGGGTCCTTATAATCAGGATCCTACTATTTAGGGTACTATATTACCCTAAGGGTCTAAGTACCCAATAATCATATACTCTCCAAAATCCTAACCTACATAACTACTATCCTAAAACCGAGTACCTTATTATTGGGTCCTTTGGACCCTTGGGGTTAGGGTCCCCTATTTTCGGAAACTCCCAAATGCGTGCACTTTGCAGGGCGCGCTAGGCTTCCCGGAGCCCTAATGCAGACCTATCGAGCTGAGGAAAGCGGGGACCTCACTCGTAGGATTAGTTAGGATTTAGGGTTCTGATTCTGGTGATATCATCTTATATGGGGTTAGCTTCTCAAAAACCCAATCGCTCAAGGTTAAGGCTTCAAGCGTCGACTTTAGAACCCTTTTCTGTCTCGCAGGGCCTCACCGGGAAAGGATATCCTGTCACGGTGCGTCCGGCCGTTGATACGGTCCAGACTGTCAGCTGCCGAGAGAGAGAGAGATGTTTCCAGCCACGGTTGAAACAAGATAGTTATGGAGTTTAGGCTCCCTAAACCCTAAACCCTAATTAAGCCATATAATAACCCTAAACCCTATAACCCTATATCCTAAACCGGGTTTAGGCATTTGCTTTCTGAGATTGGCGCAGTTTTTGTTTATTCGGGGGTTTATATCGCGTGTCTGGTCTTCGGCGGGGCGCAGAAAGTCGTTGGGCTTCTAGTCTCTTCCGATAGAACCTCATAGAGTCTCCATTGTAGTTCCTTTCTGGGGTCAACCAATATTATGGTTATAATATGAATTTGGTTAACCCCCCAAAAAGAACTACAATGGAGGTTATAGGCTTGCAGTATCTTTGTATAGCTTCAGGGCAGGCAATTTTATGGTTATAATATGAACTTGGTAACACCCAAAAAGAACTACGATGGAGGTTTTAGGCTTGCAGTATCTTTGTATAGCTCAGGGCAGGCAACACGTGGATTGACACTATGAGGTGTGCTTTGAGGCGGTTCATGGTCTATTCATTTGAGACATGCTTGTCAAGACAAGGCAGTTCGGATAATTAAGAATAGTGTGTTGGAGTAAAGAGTCATACTACCCCCCCCCCTCCTCCCAAGGGTGCCTTTGATCAAACGTACTATCACATGCCCCGAAACCCTATTCTAGTTATTCAGACCCCTATAGTAGTTTGGGGTTTGGGAACCTTTTCAACTTACTAGTACTGAAATTTAGAAGCCATGGTTTCCGTCAAGAAGTCTGCAGTAGGCAGTCCCCGCGACAGCCGACGAGGGCCCAATACCCCTCGACTTAGGAAGATAGCTCAGATATCTGGTAACCGTACGGGCCGTAAGGTGGTTATAGAGATTACTACGGTTTTTAGGTATTCCTTATTAATTCGGGGCACTGGGCTCTTTGAAACTTTGGGTCCTGGGACTCCAACAAAGCCCATCCCATTGCTCAGCGGTTTCTATTGTTCAGGAATATTCATATATATATATATATATATGTATATGTATGGGATTTGGGGTTTGGGGTTTTTGGGATTAATGGTTTTCTTTGGCTTGGGGTCTAGAAGTTTGAAGTACGTACTGCTTCTCACGGGGTGAGAACTACACATGTTCATCTGCCTTTTTGCGGGCAGCCCTCGACCCTAAACCATGTTTGCTTTCCCCGTTGATGGTCCGAAGTACCTATATTATGTGGGATACTGCCGCAAATATAGTAATCCTACTGTAGAAACCCTATTGTATACCATGCAAGTATACCCTCAAAAGGAACTCTAAACCCCAAACCCTTAAAGCCTTAAAGGAGCCCTACATCCTGAACCCTTACAGGACTTTGTCTTATCGCATCATAGACTAGCAACCCACCCCCAAAAACCTCGATTCTTCGCTCACAGGCCATGAGCTCCAAACCCGAGTTTAGGGTTCAGGGTTTAGGGTTTAGGTTTCAGGATTTAGGGTTTAAGTAGGGTTCAATTGCATCTCCCCGAGGTGAAACAAGCAATCCGGGCCAAATACGAGGCTTGCAGGCATTCAAAGCGCGAAGCCGCACATCAAGGCAGCCAGCGACCCCCCAAAGTCGACTTTATAGGGGCCTTAACCCTAAAGAACCTACCTTTTTAGGGTTCCTTATTATGATTTCCCTTATATGAGTCCTGAAAAAGGTAGGCTATTCCGGGATAAGGTAGGGGCCTTGACAAATTTTGCCTATACTATCTTGGGGGTTCCTTATGGTAATTATACCTATAGTCTCCATTGTAGTTCCTTTTTTTGGTTAACCAAAATCTCGATTATAGGTTCCTAACCATAAAACTGGATAACAAAAAAAAGGAACTACCTGTAACGCTTTAGTGTCTAAAAAAAACCGGGGCCCGCACAATACGGGGCGACTTCTTAAAAGGAGTGCGAGCCGAAGCTCCCGGATAGTAAGCCAACCCAAGAATAGGCACTGTGACCGTTATCAGCAATTTAGTGCCAAAACCCACATCCTATGCAACATATCTCTGGCTTTGAACTGAACAAACATAACCTTTCCCAGGCAATTCCTTAATCCGAGGCCGATCGCAGCTGCTTTTGTGCATCGAAGCACCACAGGCAATACTTTTAGTTCATGCTGTGGTATATCGCACCATGTATTGCCGTGTCATTCGTAATACACACGCCCCGTCGAGGTTTTGTACATATATACGAGCTATATTTGGGAGTACTTAGGCAAGATTCTGGAAAAACTGTAATATAAGTATATCAGGACCATTCAGGACCCCTACCCTACACCCGAATAACACTAGGCAAGGATTATTAGGACCCCTATCGTTCACCCGAATAATAATTAATAGGCCAGGATTCTTAGGACCCCTATATCGTTCACCCGAATAACACTAGGCAGGGATTGTTAAAGCCCCTATCGTTCACCCGAATAACACTAGGCAAGGATTATTAAAACCCCTATCGTTCACCCGAATAACAAGAGGCAAGGATTTCTTTTTTCGTGCTGCGAGCCGACATGTCGGCGATGTTCATCCTGAGATGAAGGACCGAGGTTTGGGGTTTGCGATCGCACAATACTTTATAAGACTTACTTCGCTTGGCATTGGGTTTATATATAGACTTCGTCAGGACTATGGGGGAGGTCGTGGACGAGGCTTTCATGGCTTTGTGTGGTTGGGCTTCTTTGCTGCATTATTTTGGCGATATACGGAGTTTGAGCATGCTTTGTTATTCGCAACAGTTCATGACTCACCTAAGGCTTCCGGTGGTCGGGGCTACATTGGTGAGCAAGAAGTGCCCAGCCACGCTTGAACTGACCCTGCGATTTTGTCGAGAGCCTGCTTTGTCAGCATGAGGGCGGTTTACACGTGATTTCTGAAACATGCTGGGGTTCAAGCTGTGTTCTAGTCCTAGCGAGCTCATCTCATGATAATGGATGATGCTCGTGCCGAACGCCTTTCTGCACGGCTGGAATCCCAGCCAATCTTGAGGAAAAGATTCAGGAAAGGATTGGATTGGATCAAGACGCCTGCTGATTCCCTGGGCGACAATGCTTTACTTACAACCAATGCCTTGAACTTGAATTTCAGCTCCCTGAAAGAAGTGATCCAATGGATGCCCTCCCAGAAGATCTCGGTAAGGACCCTGGAGCCCGAGGCCCGTGATTAAAACAGTCAATCGGGTAGCATTTTTCCCATTCGATTTCTTTGAAACCCCCGCACCCCTGAACAGGTCAAGTCGCTCTTCAAGAAGATGAACCACGTGCCGGAGGAGAAACGGCAGCCTTGGATTGATTCCTGGTCCCTGAGGACCATGCTAAGCTTTGCTTTGAAACGGCAGAGAGATTCGGAGCGACGGGGGCAGACTCCCAAAGCTACTTCGATTAGCAATTAGTTGTGATCGGTACATGATAACATGTTGTTAAGTTCGGTTTTTATGCCTACTTCATTAAGGAAGAGAATGTTCGCAAGCTGTTCAAGATCATCAAGCGCCGACGAAAGGAGTGGGCCAGAGCTGCAAGCAGGAATCGGCTTCAGGAGGAGGAAGATGGGGAGGATCAGGGATCCGGGGAGGAAGACCTAAATTTGGATGGGGAGGAAGAAGAGGATGAAGATGGTGATGATGATCATGATAAGGATAAGGGAAAGGGCGAGGGGCCCGCACACGTGGCCACTGATGACAAGGAGAAGGAAGAGGTTTCTACCGGGGATGGGGAAGGAGAAGAGGAGGAAGATGCTGATGCTGACGATGCGATTGTGGAAGTGCCTGTTAGTGGTGAAAGTAGTTCCTTTGGAATGCAACAGAAACGTGACAAGCTCGCCGACATCAATGCCCAGATCGCAGAACTACGAAAGTCTTTGATCGGGTACTTGGACTGCTTTAGTTCTTAATCTTGGTAGCAACTGATCCTTACGCCTGAGAATGTCATCTTATGGCACAACTTAAGGCTCCCGAAGCCGGCTCCTACATTGCATCGTGGCAGCTCGCCAGAAGTCATTCTGCCAGAATACGAAAGATGCTAAAGCTTCTTACCTCATATGTTTGGCATCTGCGAGGTGAGCCCATCCGCATCGATGACAGCCCTGAACCCGAACGACATCCTGCCCTTCGCCGTGCTCGCTCCAAGCGGCCCAGCCCAGGAGCCAATCCTGATGCCGAGGCATCGTGGGCGGGCTTCTTTTGTTGTGAACAAGTCATGATTTGGGAGTTCAGTTATGGCCTAGAAGGACACCCAACCATGGTCAAGTTGCAGACGAAGAACTTCGGCTACTTTGCATGGCCTCTCCTCAGCCGAGACCCTTGTTTTGCCCGGAAAGCCCTTGGAGCGAGCCGAGCCCGAGGTAGGTTCGATAATGTGCACATAAAATGTGTTGTGTGTGTGTCAATACTGAAGAGCTTGCTTATCTAGCAGCATGGGTTGAGCTGGCAGGTTTCAGAGCCGATCGTGACTGCTCAGCAGCAGAATACTTTGCGATCATTGAAACGTCCTGCTAAGCGGGGACCCAAGGGCGGCCCAAAAGGCAAGGCCAAACCTAAAGCTAAAGCTAAAGCTGCTGCTAAAGGCAAGGGGAAAGGATCCAAGGGCAAGGCTGCTTGCAAAGCGAAGGCGAAAGCCAAGGCGAAATCGATGGCGAGATCCAATGATGCCGTGGAGGCCCCGCTGGACCCAACAGCAGGCAGCGAGCCTGCTACCAGCCGTGGCCGAGGACGTGGAAAAGGCCGAGGACGTGGGCGAGGCCGTGCTGAGGATGCAGGTGCTGTGGTGCCAGCAGATGGAGAAGGCCGTGAGCTGGGATGCCCAAGGTGCCGATGGAACCGTCGCCGAGGATGCCTCACGTGCCGGAATCCCAGCTACGTGTATCGAGGAGCCCGTGGGCGGCCACGAGCCCGTGCCGAGGACTAGGTGCTCAGCTTGATCCGGGGATCGACTTTTCGATGGGGTTGGCCACATGGTGTGCCATGCTTAATTCTCTGGGGCATGTCTGGATGCCCAGGGAAAAGAACCTTGTGTGTCAGTACATGCACACGTTCCCTTATGGGGTTCCTGCAGGTGGTCTCACGCCAGAACCTATCCATGTAATCTACTTTTAAGTGCAGCAATCAAGAGCAGTAGGGGACCATGTTGCATTGAAAAGCTGTGTAGCACATGGCTGCTGATCCTCCGAAGTGTGCTTTCGTGAACAAACTCGAGCGAGATTGTATTGTTATCTGAAGTGCAGCAGAGTATCACTCCATCATCGGTCATCTATATGCAGCCAGGTACAGCCCAATGAGTTTCGCATGGAGGAAGCGGCAACGGAGCACGTCCTCAGGTGCCACGATTTCGCTTTGCATGATTGGATGATGGCTACACTTATCTGCTATCGCTCAGTGTACCGATTGCGAGCGCCCACATCAGCCTATCAAGCTCAAGCCTCTATGCTTATATGTCACGATCATCTGCTACTATCTTGATCATCCGATAGTGAACCTTATAGACCCGAGAGCCATGTGTTTGGGAGCCATGTGGTTCTGCCAGCAAGTATCCGCAGCAGCCGTCCTCGAGATGCATTATGCACTCATGCAAAGTAGCCTTACTTACTTTATAGGTTGGAAAACCCTAAATCCCAGGTACTCCTGATACTGGTCCTGCTCTTGTTCAAGACGGAGGGCTCGGATCTGGAGAAGGCCCAACAGTGCAGCAAGCCGGGAGTACCAATATTGCTAGTAGTCTCCCACACGGTGCTTTAGATTCAATCAGAGGAGACTTGGAAGTACTGGGCACTTCTGCCTGGTTTTCTGATGTATACAACAAGGACCAGCTTCATATCTGCGAACAATATGGGTGTCTCTATGTCCATCTCTGTCTCACTCTCTCCCCCTCTCTCTCTATCTCTCTCTCTCTCTCTTCTATCTTTCTCGTTGCCTTTTCCTTCTGAGGTTCTGGATTCTGGAGCTATCGCTATTATAGATGCTGGACACGCAATATTCGAGCAGCACGGGACACTACATGCCGATGTGTATGCTGCCGCTTGCACTTATCATGTCTGTCTTTTAAATGAACCTTAATCAAGCTCCCCATCGCACCAAGGTTTATCTCCACGCCTTGTGGTTCTGGGGTTTCGGCTGCAGAATTATGGCTTGTGCCAACGGGTACTGTCGGAGCCTCTTGCTTGCACTGGAGTTTCATTATCCTCAGAACATTCAAACAGCCTCCCACCCCCCAAAAAAATGCATTGCCCCTACTATACCCAAACCCTAAAACTCCTAAAACCCTAAACCCTATAATCTGCTTTGGCAACCCCATGGATAGATGCAGATTTGTGGCTATCCTTCCATACGGATGAAGTTCAGTGGCAGCATCAGCCCAATTAGGTAGGCAGCAGCCGTAGTTTCCTTGTCTCAAACAAGCTCTCAAGTTCTCTTGGGCAGGTGACATTGGGCTACGAAGGAGTCGGAGAGTTCATCTACGAGCAGAATGCCCATCCTTATGGGCTTTCAGGCAAGCTTTAGCTGAGAGCTTGGACCCTTTTCGTGGCAGCAAAGGAACGGGGGGATGTTAAAGGTTTATGATTCGAGCAAATTAGAGGTGCCCGTATCTCCCAGGAATCGCCAAATTTAGAAGGTGTTTGTTGATATATCTAGGTTCAGGTTCGTGTTGGGGTTCTATAGTAGGTCGCTAGCTAGCATTCGTGAGAGCCCATTGGCAAAGTAGTGCACCGCTTCAACTTGAATAAGGCCAAAGCTAAGACTACGTAATACCTCAAGTTCTCCTAAACCTGCAATCGTAGGCGACCTGTCCCGAATAAACCAGATACCCTGAAACATGTTCACCCCTGCAGGATAAAATGCATGTCCTTGTGTTGCATGTTTATGTATACACAACACAACAATATCACCTGAATGTGTGCACCGCACATGTCCTCATTCAACATAGTCTGTGTGACTAACAAACCTATAAGCCCAAAACCCCATGCTAGACCTATAGAGGGCCTGGATGACGACATTTTCCAATGCTATCAAATGATGATACTGGCACTCCTAGCAATAGTGCTAAACTAGGACTAGACTACTGTAGCACTGTATAGTACTATACCAATATAGTATTAATACTAGTACTAGTAGTAGTAGTAGTAGTAGTAGTAGTTGTTGTTATAAGTGTAGTATATACCGAGTATAGTAGTAGTGGTAGTGGTATATAATAGATATACTATATATATATATAGGTATAGATATAGTAGTGGTAGTAGTAGTAGTAGTAGTAGTGGTAGGAGCAGAAGGAAAAACTACTACGACGACTACTACTACTATAACCAATACGACGATGACGACATGCCATGTGACACACTCATGCTGCTGCTGTTGCTACCCCTACGGCTGCTGTTGCTTTGAATTCCATTTCGCTTCACAACACACCTTGAGCCACACTATGCTGCTACGGCTACTACTACGACTACTTCTACTACTGCCACCACCACTGCTACTACTACCACTCCTGCTGCTGCTGCTGCTATGCTCAACTATACAAGCACTTGTTCCTTCTCTTCTACCACAATATCCTATACCACCACTACAACTACGACATATATTCTATATATATATAAATATATATACATATGTATGTGTATATGTGCTGCACACGGTATATAGGTAGCTTTTGCTGCTGCGATTACTATCGCTATACTAGGAAACTACTGCTGTTTATACTTCTACTACTATATAGTATAGTACTATATACCACTATTACCACCACTACTATACTACTACTACTACTCCTGCCACTACTACTACTATACTACTACTATACTACTACTACTACTACTACTACTACTACTACTACTGCTACTACTTCTTCTTCTACTACTACTACTACGATACATACTTATGACTACTGCTACTGCTACAGCTACGACTACGGCTGCTGCTCTTGCTACAGCTACTGCCACTGCTGCTGCTACTGCTGCTGCTGCTGCTGCTACTCTTGCTGCTGCTGCAACTGTTGCTAAGTACTATACTACTACTACTACTACTACTACTACTATTTCCTACTACTATGACCACTACCACTTGTAGCTACTGTATATATGTACACATATGTATATATATATATGTGTGTTACTGTATATGCATTGAGTCAGTATACGTCGTGATCGCCGTTGTCGTCGTGGTGGTAGTAGTATACTGTATTTGTATTTATACGATTATCTATATATGTTCAGTGTGTATCATTACCGTCGTCGTCGTATAGTCATACATATATGTTATCCATCCTATATATATATATACCACTAGGACGACGATAGATACTACTAGTTTTTGCTGTTTTTGCTGCTATACTACTGCTACTACTTCTACTACTACTACTACTAGTACTACTACTACTACTACTACTACTACTGCTATACTACTACTGCTACTACTACTACTACTACTACTACTACTGCTACTACTACTACTACGACTACTGCTACAACTACTATATTGCTATTATATTACTTCTGCTGCTTGCAGCTGCTGCTGCTGTTGCTTCGATTGCAATGCTACTATACATAGGATGTCTGTATAGCTACTATAGTACTGGCAGACTCTACTTCGAGTCATCTGTTGCTGTTACCTATCTACAAAACAAAGCCCCAACCCCAACCCGTATCCCAGCCACGGCCCGATGAAGGGCTCCTGCAGACCAAGCCTCGCATAGATTTGCCACGGGGAGCTTGGGTTGTGGGTTTTAAGCTAAGCTGGGCTGCTTTCGGGATTTGTGTTGTCTTTGTTAAAGGGTTGGAAGGTGTTCTGGGTGGCCGGTGTCGCTTTTGAGAGGGCTGGCTTATGGTTTGTTAAAGGGTTTTAGTCTGTTTTTAAAGGGTTTGAGTGGTTTTGGCGTTTTTTTTACTGTTTTGGAGCTAAATTAAGCTAAAACCGCAGTGCCGTATTTTGGCGTGCAGTGCCGTATCTTTGTGTGCCAGTGCCGTAAATTCGCGTCACGCGGGGTTACTCCATAAATCGCACAATTTTGGCTGCTTCTGCTCAGGCTTTTTGTGTCACTTGTGTGACAAGTAGGGTGGCTTTTACACCCTATAGACCCCAGTCCCTTAGCAGGGGCCACTTGTAGGGCCGGGCAAGTCCTGATGGGTAAGAAGTGCAAAGCAGAACCGCAGCAAGTGGAGAATATCGAAGCAGATATTAGAGCCCCTTATTTGCAATAGCATAACATCCTGTTTAGTTCCTGGTATACTCATGTAATACATCCCACCCAATAAACTTCAACTGAGGCAGCAGAACTTGCTTTGGCAGAGCTGAAAGTCAAGGCCGAGCAGATCCGCAGAGGTTGGTCTTTACAGGAAGATACTGACCTGGCAGCTCCTGTGTTTCCCCCAGCAACCGGTGATGAGCTGCAACAGGCAAACGATGCAGACAATGATAACTTAGAAGCAGCAGCAACCGAGGCAAACCAGGAAAGCACTGTCACAGCAGCAGCAGCAACCGAGGCAAACCAGGAAAGCACTGTCACAGCAGCAGCAGCAGCAACCGATGCAAACCAGGAAAGCACTGCCACAGCAGCAGCAGCAACCGATGCAGACCAGGAATGCAGTCGCACATCAGCAGCAGCAACCAATGCAGACCGGGAATGCAGTCGCGCACCAGCAGCAGCAACCAATGCAAACACACGTCGTCCTGTAGCAACACCTGCCCGTACTCTGCAGATGTCACGACCAATCTCAACCGATGCACAGCCGAGATCCCAGCAACTGTGGGAGCAAGAGTTCCCAGCAACACAGCATGATGCCCCATCTCCCCCGAGCCCGGACGATGATGATGATGATGATCTCTTGATTATGGATATTGATCCCGAAGCTAGGCAGCAAAAAATGGTGTAGAGGCAAGTTGTGCAATCCTATTCTAATAGCCACGTCCTTACCCTTATAATAGAACTTCTACATAAGACTTCCTATAAATAAATTTATCGGTCTATCCCTATATACCTGTATATAACCATCTTTATACCTGTAACTACCCATGTCTTCCCCAAACCCAATACGTATGTGGCATCTATATGATCCAAGACCAGGAACCTCGATGTTGTAGAAGAGTAGAAGCCCTTGAAACACCAATACAGGTAGAAACCTACATATTCCAAAGTACAACATATACCTCCTATATGTTAAGCAGACATCCCTGAGCACCAAGTCCTCCGCCAATTGTAATTGGTTTTGCTAAGCCCCTTTACTAACCTTAGAACCCTGAACCAATTCTAATTTCGGCCAAGGATGATACAGAGCTCCGGGATCTCCTCCGCAAAGCCAGCTTCGAGGCGAAGGCCCAGGAGCCCTCGACTCCAACAGCAGCCGGGCTGCCTTGGATAGGGCAAATGTAGAGATCGAGGGTATGCTTTCTGCATCAACACGTATATCGCACTCTAGGCTTAACTATGTATGTCGTGAAATATTCTGAGGTGCCAGATGAAGATATGGATGGCATAGATGATCCGTACTGGGAGCGAATCCCTTCTACGGTGCCTGACACAGTGCATTATGAGCCTGAGCGAATGCACGAGTGGAAACCTCCAGCCGAAGCTGATGCTGCTGGCGGATACAAAGCCAAGCCTGCTGTTCGTGAGGAAACCGCAGCTACTCAGGTGATGCCGAGCCCCAGGCGGCCGAGCCCCAAGCGATCCCCGCTTCCGAAGAAGAAGCTCTTCCATTCCCCAAGCCCAAGCAAGCATCGCAGAGACCGTTCCGAATGCCCTTCTCCGAAAACCAAGTCTTCAAAGAAGTCGAGGGCCAGAACTGCAAGCCCAAAGTCCGTCGAAAAGCCAAGGAATCACCGCAGCCCCGAGTCCATCGAAAAGCCAAGGAAGCACCGCAGCCCCGAGTCCATCGAAAAGCCAAGGAAGCACCGCAGCCCAACGAGAAGCCACAGCCACAAGTCCCGGTCCGAGCATACCCCCGTGCCGAACAGAAAGCGAAAGTCCCGAAGCCCAAACAATGAATCCGAAGATGCCTCGAGTGTTTCTGCTACCAGCAAGAGGCCCTCGACCAAGGATCAGAAGGCCTTTGAATAAGGGTTATGTATGTATGTATGTATGTATGTATGTATATATATATATATATCTATGAATCTTTCTATGTATAGATACTCATCCATGTACACACACCCACATATATGAGAGTGATGTTTAGGGCAGTGTATCTTCATATATCTATACCGACATACACACTGTGTGTGTTTAGAGATACTATACACTCTCACCCAATCCTTGTATGTGTAGGATACACGTGCTCCTTAGGGGAAGGCGGGGTGTTAATAAGGAATAAAGAATTCTTTTACTCCAGGCACTTTGTGCCTTCTAGATGTATAAATAAAAGACTATGCCGGTATTGTCTTCAACCGTAAACCATCTCCTAAGTATGCAGGGCCGAAGCAAAATCCAGATCACGAAGAAGGAGCTCCGAAACTACCAAGCCACCCTTCGGAGAATGTGCCGGCCAAGTGCCAAGCGAGGAACCTTGCAGGTTTCGAATGACGTGGCCGAGAGGTGGAAGTGTACGAAAGCTAGGAAGCAGCTGCTAGTGGCTCTTATCACATGCAGTGGCGACAAAGATTCCTGGTGCAATCAAAAGTGAATCATGTTTGTCGTCGTCTGTCGTCAGAAATCTACGCATGTTTCTATGGTATCACATACATGTTATCTGAGGATGCTTTCAATCACCGGATGGAGATCCTGATCTCTAGCACGAAGGAAGGGAAAGTTGTGATCAACAGCGGATTCTACAGCGAGACTGCTATGAAGAATGAACTCAACTTCTCCAAGCTACTCGCATATCTTTGGTATAGTGCTAACACTCGCACTTTAGGTAAGTCGCTCGACCCAAACCTGAATGCTGCCACGATCTGCCAAGGGAGAGAATCGCTGCCGTGGTCAAGTACTGCACGAAGAATCGCCAGCGAAAGAAGCTGCTGACGAGGCCTGCCGTTAGATGAATAGAATTCCACTTGAACTTCCCTCCCGATGCAGGAGAGACAAATACCAGCCCGATATCAAGGAGTATTGGGTTGATACTTCTACGGTCGGCAGCCTCAGCACGAGCCACAAGGAACAGTTCAATCAGTACATCGAGATCTTGGATCCCGATTGCAGCATGCCTGTCCCGCTTCTCGAGAATTCCCCGAAGCCTGACTACGAACGGGAAGATGATGATGATCAACATGATGATGCTTCTAGTTCTGGTGTAGATGAGGAGGAAGCTACCCCAAGCGCCACCAAGAGCAAGAAACACAAGAAGAAGAAGAGCAAAAGCACCCCAAGCCCCAAGACTCGATCCACGAAAAGGGCCGTGCTCAAAAGGGCGGAAAAGAAGGCAAAGGAGAGTCGGGAGGAGGAGATTGAAGCAGCTCGGGAGGCTGGGGTCGTGAGTGTTGTCGTGTTTCTATATGTGTATCTAGAGGATTTCACCCCATGTTAACAACAATCGTGCAGGAACTCGAGAGGATCCCACCCATGCTTTCGGATATTCTGAAGCTCCGTATCAAGATGGATACTACACTGGAAAGCCTTCGTGGCAAAAAAGATGCTGATTCCCAGAAGCTACTTGGTTGATTCTTTGGTTCCTTTCTATATCTTCGGATGGGAGACTCAATGGAACTAAGGGCCCAGGATACCATTACGGGGCAATCCGAAAAGCTGATGGCGATCCACGATGAGCTTGCAGAGGTTAAGGCTGAGCACGGCCCCGGTTCTGTGCCAGAGAAAGCGAAACCTAGTCCAACTTATTGTATAGCCCCCGCAGTCGTGAGGATGATAAAACCTCTTTCTATTCGATTGATGAATGTGATGCGAACTAAGGACCCTTGAGAAAATCTCAACGAACTCGTTGGAGCTGAACAAGCTGTTCCCCGGCTCAATCGTCCACCCCGCCTTTTTTGCACGCCGACATCGGTCGCCCCAATGATGTGTGAACCTTGCTTCTCAGGACGAGTCGGTTTACGATGGAGGAGAAGAAGCTGAAACGGCGGCTTGGGTGCAACATATTCCGTGCTGTTACTTGAACAGGGCTAACATGGTTTGCTATCTCTGGGATTCCCTGTAGTTGTTCCTTTATCACACTCAGGACGGTTCTTCGCACCAAGTCCAAGAGAACCATCAGGACCAAGGACGATGATGATTACGAAGATGATGAATCTGATGATGAGCCGGCGAAAGTCCGGAAGCCTAAGGGTAAAGCTAAGGCAGCCCCCAAGGGGAAGCCTGCTGCTAAAAAGCCGGCCAAGAAGTAGCTTGCCCGTGCAGAGTGCAAGGTCGCAGTGGGTCAGGGTTTTCAATGTATATGGTAACTAGCCTACATCTACTTTACTGGGTTCCGGGGGCAAGTTCTTCTGTCCACAGCACGAACAGTTCGTCGATGTGGTTGCAAGGCTTGCATGCATCTACGTGTGCGAGGGTCCGTGATGGATCCGTTTAGCTTTGATCGAAGCCTGGGGCCCCAACATGAGACGAAAAATTGAACCGCCTGCTCACTTTGTCGTATAGCTGCTATGTCTGATCTATGCGAAACCATATGATTGTAATCTTATTTTGGATGCACTGCAGGTGCCAAGAAGGCGACCACGCACGACAAACCTGGAGCTGCATCTACTGCCTTGCAGAAAGCTCGGGGATCAGGGGTGCCGGGGTCCAAAACCAATCTATGTAATCGTCGAGTCTAGGGGTCCTTGTACATATCCAGGTATTCAGAGAATAGCTCGAACCCAGATCAATATCGTGAGGTAGGCTGAACATCCCAAATAACCCCAACATCTCGAAACCTTGAAATACCCTTGAATTAAAGCCCACACAAACAAGAAGAATCCAACAAACTGTATCCTGATGCCTTGGAACCCTAATTTTATTTGTGTATTTTCCTATAATAAGGTGTAAAGTAAACTTAATACTGCACGAAGAAACCCCACCCCTACCCTGTAGGTATCCGACAAACTGCTCTGCAATATCGCTGCTGGCTTTATGGATGAGTGCCGTGATGCCGACCCTGATGTTGCAAACGAGCTTGCAAGCTCTGGTTTACTTGCTGACCTACGACGGCAATCCAAGACAGGCCACGAGAACGAAACTGGCAAAGTCTTTGAGAAGCGAGGCTTGGCTCTTCCTGTACCATTGACTTACATTGATTTGGGCAAGGAAAAGAAGCATCCCGTGCTAAAGGTGTCAGACATGCTACAAGTGTTGGCTGAGAAAAACAAGCTACAGCTTTTCTGGGGTAGCACGAAGCGGAAAACCCGATCGACAAACCTCAATGAATTCTGGAGCCGCTATCGCCATCAAGATGCTGGACACGCCATATTCGAGCAGCACGATAATCGTCTCGACAGAGTGTTGCCATTGCAGATCCACGCAGATGAAGGGGAAACACTGAAGAAAAGTGGTGTGATGATCATCAACTTTCAGTCCCCTATGGGGTTTGGGATAAGCACTGCTGACGATGCTGACGATGCCATGGCTTTGAATTACACCGGGAATACATATTCGACTAGATTTTTGTTTACGGTGTGCACGAAACGTTCTTACAGCAAGAAGAACAAGTTCGTGTTGGATTCAATCCTGGAGTCGTTGGCTGACGAGCTGAAGGACCTCTTCTTGAATGGTGTGTCGCTTCAAGTTGGCAAAGAGAATATGACGATGTACGTGGCTACAATTGGGCTTAAGGGCGACTGGCCGGTACAGGCACGAATTGGCCACTTGACACGTCATTTCTCTAAGAAGGGTGTTTATAAGACTTCGAGCAAAAGTGGTTTTTGCCATCTTTGTCGAGCCGGTGAGACCAACTATCCACCGTATGACTACACCCGGAATGCCGCTTGGAGAGCTTCATACCTGACCCGTGCTCCATGGGTTACAGAAGGCCCTTTGTGCAGAATTCCACAATCTACAAGGAAGGAACTGATGCACAAGTTCGACGTCTTCCACACTTGTCACAAGGGCGTTTTCGCTGAGCTGGCTGGCAGTGGACTAGTTACTGGAAGCAATATAGTGCGAATCCTAACCCCAGCTTTTTTTTGCATACCAAAGTTATCGGCAGTTAAAACTAAAATCTATATACATATAGCTTATATAACAAAGCAAGTTAGTCTATGCATATGGTTTCAATATAAGTATATAACAAAGTCATTTCAGGTTATCATTACGGATTATGGACTCGTGGGAGATGGCAACTTTCAAGTTCAGCTTGATGCGATATACGAACTTTTGGTGGCCCATTGCAAGACAAAGAACATACCCCTTCATATGGATGGCTTGACGAGGAATCTCCTGGCTTTCAAGGGTGACTACCAGTTTCCCGTGGGGTTGCTTGGATTGGACTCGGGTTTCCTTTGCAGGGGTCTTTTTTTCGCTTAAAGAGTTTTTGTGGGTTAGTTGAATCGATATACTTCTTTAAGGTTTTTGCGGATTCCCGAAATCATGGCAAAGGTCGTGGTTCAAAGGAGCCGACACCAGAGCGGTGTGCTCGTTTTTGCAAAGCTACTTTGAAAGTCATTTGGCTCAGCTGGCAGCCCCGGACCCATACTTGCAAAGTATACTGGCGGCAGCTCGTTCGGCGAACGAGTTCCTCAAGATATTGTATTCTTCGGGGCTATGGATGTCGCGAGATCGGTGCCGAGGAGCGGCCCAAGCAGCATTCGCTTTTATGAAGAGCTTTTTGGAAGCGGCTCACTTTGCCCATCAGCAAAACAAAACACGGTTTAAACTGACCCCCAAGCTGCATGCTTTTATGCACATCACCGAAGCCCTGGCACACGCCTACGAGAAAAATCAAGTGTGGAGCTGGAACCCCCTCGCTGATGCTTGTCAAATGGACGAAGACTGGATAGGGAAAATCGCCACCCTATCGACTACTGTTAACAGGCGGACTATCCACAAGCAGACTCTGCGAAAGTACCTTGTCAATGCGGCGAGGCATCTGCTTGGAGAAGGGGAGAAAAAGAAACAATCGACCGAGTGATTATATTCCCTTAAGCCACCGCCGTCCTTTTCCAAGACCTTGCGATTCGAATAATTTCGGATTGTATCGATTCATAGTGCAATCACCCAAGAGAAACAGTCACTGCTTAGAAACCCAACCCCTGTAAAGCAACTTTCGTCGGTTGCCTATTATTCCCGGCTACTAGGTTTTCAAGGTACAATGGAGACTATAGGTAGTGTAATGGGCCCCCAGGATCCTATTCTAATTATTGAGGCCCCTATATTAAAACCCTTCTAAACCCCAGCGCAAGCAACCCACAAAGCCCCAAAATGTCAGTCGAGGCTTTCAAAACCTAAACCCTGAACTCCACACCCTAGGCCCTAAACCCTAAATCCTAAACGATCTGTTTGGCGTACCTACGCGCCCGACTAGCTCCGACTAGACCCTGCAATCTCTCAGACCATGGCTGCGTTTTTTGGGGCTTGGGGGTTTTGGGGTTTGGGGTTTAGGGTTCAGTAGCTGGAACCATAGTCAGGGTCCGATTATAAGAGTGGCGCACTTTTTTTCGGAAGCAAACAAAGAATCCCCAAATCAGAGAACAACCCACATGGCATAGAGTGAGACAAACTACAGCAGAACCCTTGCCAACACCTGAGAAAGCAAGTTCTAACAGCCCTCCCTCGTTTTGTCAATCTCCCACCTGGGGCCACCACCCACCAAGGAGCTCTACGCCTCCATAGCTGGAGGTTTATGGATAGTTATAAGGGTTCGTTTAAGGGCCCCTTCAAAGGGATCTTTAGGGATTCTATAAGGGTATAGGGTTTGGGGCCTACTTGGAGTTATAAGTAGGGTAACTATAGTCATAAGTCCTATTAGCGGACTCATAACTACCCATGAACCTCCGAGTAGCTGCATTGCGCAACACTGCTCAAAGCAGCCTTTTGGCAGTGATAGTATAATAGTAATGGAACAGCAGTTCTAATATGGATAGGTACTGTAATACTGGTGAGTTGAGGTGGTTATACAAACTTAAACAAACGTGGGAACTAAGTGGGCGCGGCTGAAGCTTGAGGGTGCATGCTCGAGTCTAGAATGTCGAATTATTCAGTTGAGAGCAAACTATTTCTATGCTGATATCTTGCCGCTTAGGATTGCCAAAGTTGCATCGTCAAGCTGTGCACCACGACGGACGGCATGGTAGAGATGAAGGATTCACATCTTCTGACGCTGGGCTTGGGGTTATCTCACAAGTTCGCCGTTCTGGACTGGTGCTTGCCGGTCTTCTCCCATTCAGGCCCCCTCTTTAGTACGACTGTGGTGTGTTCTTTGAAGATCCACGCAGTGACGTTTCTTTAGACAAACGCTGATCTTGAAGGATCAGGCAGGGGGAGCATGTAGATTTTTAGTAAGACTTTGGAAATTAGTGCAAGGGTTACCACATAGTTAGAGCGCCTGTAACGCTGGAGCCCTCTTTGCTGCGTCCCATGACCTTTCAACTCATCATCGTGTTGTTCATGTCCATCTTCATCATTATCATCAGCACCATCAAAGTCATCAACATCATCATCAGCGTCGTCATGACCATGACCATGACCATGACCATCATCATCATCATCTCGTCACGGTCGTCATGGTCATGATCGTCGTCACCGTCGTAGTAAGCTGCAATCATCATACTGGTCATACTGTTCCTTAGCTCACTATGTTTTCCTGATCTCTTAACTGCTATTATTACTGTTGTTTGTATCATTATAATTCTGGTGATGCTTATCGTTATTGCTGTCGGTGCTGTTTGTGTTACTGTCGCTGCTATTTAATTGTTATTTGCTCGAACCCCATGTATTTACGCCCGCAAAACCGACATGCCGATTCCATCCGGTTTTACGGTGGTTCCTCTTACTTGGTGTGCCGAACCGGCGGTGTTCCGGAGGCCTCCAAATTCGCGAATTTTGCACGCGCCGAAACCCTCGGTATTTGCAGAGTTTCCTTTGTTTCCTTTGCTCGTAGTCTTCCAACTATCGTTGTTTGTGGTGTTTCCTCTACGTCCATGGCCTAATCCGTTCTGGGAAACCAGCATACATGGCCCACCCATGATGACGTCCAATCCGTTTCGAGAAGAGAGCATCCATGGCCCAACCATGATGACGTCCACGGTCTAATCCGTTCTGAGAACGGAGCATCCATGGTCTAACCATGATGACGTCCATGGTTTAATCCGCTTCTGAGAAGAGACCATCCATCGATCAGGCGGCCCCCCTGTCCCGGAAAGAGTTTTCAAAAAACACATAGACAGCAAGTCTTGCATCGCTTCGAGCGATGCGGATCCGGACCTTGCTGCTGGTCGACATTGGCTTTTCAATGTTTGTCTACGCCCGGATGCAAGGCTTTAGCTTTCGTCCCTGCATGCATGAGCCTCTGAACTGGTTTAACCCTACGAAACCCAATCCTAAGTTTCTTACCTCAGTGCAAACAATATCTCACCCGTGACCAGAGGAGGCGCGGGGGCCTGGTCATGGCCTGCGCAGCACTCCATGCGAAGTTCCCTCACACAGTTTTGTAGCCGTCGGTGGCATCCCGTGAAATGACGAAACATTGCTGGACGTGGCATACTGGGCAGGATCCCTAAAGTATTACACAAGAACCCCGCAAACCGAATTTAAGGCTTTCGTGCATCTGTCTTAAGTTTCCGTGGCTCAGGGACAGCTGAAGACGGCTGTGCTGGTGCTTCCTCTTGCATTATCCTTCAGACCGTTTCGCCATTCCAAACACCTCAAGCTTCCAACTCTTCAACCACCAACACAGGCGTCAGGTTTTTTTTCGGTCTGCTGCTTCAACCTCGCCCCTGCTGCCCCTTGCTGCGTGCCCCGTGCCCCCTGCCCCTCGCTGCTGCTGCCTTGCAACCCATAGCTCGCTGGCTCAAAGCCCCCCTCCTGTCATTTAGCAGTCTGGCTCAAGCCTTAAAGTGCTCAAGGCGGAATGGCTCCCAGCTGCAGCCCAAGGCTGGACAGTGAATGGTTGGACCTGGTTGGCGATTTCCAGGAAGCAAAAAAGGCTGCAAAGGAGGAGGAAATGGCCAAGAAAAGGGCCAAGCAGAAGGCCAAGGACTTGAAGAAGAAGGCCAAGGCCAAGGGCAAGCAGCCGAAGATGCAGAAGAAGAAGAGGACCCGCACCAGGGAACAAGAAACAGCAAAGAAAAGGAGACAAAGGAACAGGAGAAGGGAGAAGGAGCAGAAAGAGAAGGACCAGGCGAGGCAAAGTAAATAAGAGGAGAGGAAGGCAGCGTTGAAGTTAAAGTGGAAGATGAAGTACGAGGCCGAGAAGGAGGTGAGGAAAAGGAGGAGGGACGAAAAGAAGGCCCGGGACCGGGCCGAGAGGGCATTTGCTGGATACACGAGCAGTTTCACCCAGTGGCCATAAGTCGTGAGCCAGCAGCTGGAAAAAGGAAGTGCGCGGTGCAGTGCAGTGTGTAGTCCAGTATGGCATGGCAGTTGCATTTACACAACACCAACAACAATGTTGTTCCACCACCACCACCACCACCAGTAGAAGCACAACCAGCAACAACAACAACAGCAGCAGCAGCAGCAGCAACAGCAACAGCAACAACAACGAGTTGCTAAGGCCCATGTGTTTCTTTGCAAACAGTACGCATAAAAAATACACTCCTTCATTCCCGGAGCTTCATTTCGTGCCTTTCCCCATGATGATAACGATGATGATGGTGATGGTTATGTGAGGCTGATGATGATGACCGTTTGCTTTGTGTCGAATCTGCTCATGACCGTCTTCCTCCTGTTCAGTTCTCTCTTCCCAAACACTGCCACGCCGTTCGTCCCACACAGGCCACGCAACATGAATGTTGCCGTCACATGGCCCTGCGCTGGCTTACAAAAGGATCGGGAGCCCGAGCGCTGTTACTGTTACAGGAGTGGTTATGTTGTTTAATTGTTGTGATGTTGATGTTGATGACGATGATGGTGGTGATGATTATGTGGTGATGATGATGATGACGTAATATGATGGTCGTGATTATGATGATTATGTGTGCTTTTTGGTTTTAGGACGGTTTTATGCCGTTATTTTTTTGCCATTATTATGATTACTCTGTTTTGGTGTTGGTTTTTGTTGTCTCTGTTTCTGGCATCGGCATGTGCGTCTTGACTCATAGCCCACCATCATATCAAAATCATTGTCATCACAGGGAGCAAACCGCGGGTCAGCGGCTTGCAAAAAGTCTAAAGCCCTTCCCTAACCAGTCTTGTGGTTGCCTCCTTCATTGTTGGAGTCGGCGCTTGATGCTCAGCCTCACACACCTGGGCCCTCGTTTAGGAACCAAAAAACGAGAGAGAGAGAGAGAGACAGAGTTTTTGTAGTATCAGTAAAAGGTCATGCGCAATCCGAATCTGCTTGTTTCGGCTGCTGAGCTGAACCCCCCGGCCCCAAGCTCCAAACCGTAAAGTTGTCCCGTAAAGGTTCTTTTAAGGGCTTTGTATAGGCATAGGTTTATATACGGGTTCTTTTAAGGATGGACTACAGCCTCGTTGATGACATCACCTTGATCATGGTGGATAGTTCCTTCGATGCCTGCACATGAATGGTTCCCACCAAGTAATATTCCTCAGGTGCATTAGTAAATGCATCTTATTACTTGTTACGGTTGAGTTGAATAATCCTCAGTATCCGGAGTCTCGAGTTCAGGAGGGTTCGTGTTTTTGTGGACAGAACGTCGCTGCGGCACCCAAAATCCTATAGTCCTAATTTAAATTCAAAGGTTCCAAGCCGACATCAACCATAAATCCAACAATCCTTACAAACCCTATAAGCTAGAAACGCTCAGATCCCATTAAAGCCTAAAGCCCCTCGTTCCTCTGAACCTTTTTCATCAACCGTTAAGCTCGTTAAACCGCCGCCCTATAAAAGCCTTAAGCCCTACAAACCATGAACCCAAAGCCCAAATCCCTAAAGCTTGAACCATAAAAAAACCTAAACCCTTATCCCTCAAAGCTTGAATCCAAGAAGCCCGAATCCTTTGCGCACAGGTCTGGTTGCAAACCCATTGGTTCGCTTGTCCTTCGACGATCCGGAGACTGCGGGGCTGCTTCGGGTTTAAGAGTTTCTTGTTTTTACGGCTTAGGGTTTTGGGATATTCTTGGTTGTGCCTTTTTTGCGGTTTAAGATCCTGAGATCGTTTTGGGGTTGTTTTGGGGCTTCAGGGTTTAATTGTCTGTTCTGCACAGGGGTTAGGTATTAAGTTTCAGGGTGTTGGGGGCTTCAGGTTTCACGTACGGTTCTGCTTGTATTTCGATCTGGGTCCCATGTTTTCTTCGTGTTTCGGGCTTTGGGGATTGAGGCTTCGGGGCTTAAGTTCAGGTTCATGTGGAGACAAGTACAGGATGTTCGTTCAGGGTTTTGGGTGTGTGTGCGTTTGTGTCTGTGTGTATACATCTTAACGTTTTCTGGGTGTACTGATGCAAGGTCTCCGCCACAGAGAAGCTTCTTTTCCCCATCGAGAAACAGTTTGATGTAGGTGCCATGTCCAGGAAGCCCCAAATTTAACTTTCAACCCCAAAGCTGTACCTTATAGCTACTCTAGATGTCTAGCTCTACTCGGAACTTTAATATTTCAGGGGCGCTTGTTACCAACGTCTCCCTCAATTCGATCATGACCAGGAGAATCTGGGCTACGAAGCCATCAGCGGCTCCACCGGTTCGCCCGCACCAGATTCATTCCTTGTCCGGTGTATATGAGTAGCTCGCACACCCTCCTTGGCAATTAGGTCTAGACTGCACTATATTCTGCAACCCTGTCTCACATAACTAATATACCCCGACGTTAAGCCGAACAAGAGTCCAGGTACTTTTCAGAACTCTGAAGAGGTCACCGCTGTGAACTCTGGTGGCAAGCGCGGTGTCAACTTCGACGGACCCAGCCCGGTCCATCGATGTGAATACTGCACATGTACCCGGGAAGTGTGATTGCTATAGGGGCCTAGATAGTTACCAATACTGCTTTGAGGTTCCTTATTATAATTCTAGTATAACGGGCCCCAAAACCCTGTTCTGAGTGTTAAGGCCCCTATTAAACCGTTAAGCAGGGGTATAGTGGTAAGTAATTTTCCCTTGCAGCACGTGGTAGCTATTTGCTACGGCACCGTCAAGTCCGAATTGCATGAAGGCTCCGATGTTGTTGTGGTTGTTTTTTATTAGCGGGTAGCGTTTCTGGCCAAGTGTGGAGGTTTCCCCAAAACTTGAGAAACCTTGGTAGCATAGGGTTCCCAGCACCCATTTCTTAGACTCCAAACATATTTAGTATGTACATATATATCAGGCATTGTTGTAGTCAAGCCCGGACCCTGCGAAGTTTGTTTGTGGAGGATCCTATATCCCTCCACCATAACTAGTGCTTATCGGATTTAGGGTTGAGGGTTTACGGTGAGACCTTGCAATAATACTGTTGATGGACAAAATCCTGCATGACCCTAAGGACCCTAAACTATGGGAATTATGGTATATTCCTTAGAATGGGTAATGCAGGATTTTGTCCATCAACAGTAACAGCAGTCGCGAAACCTACACACACTCAGGAGGCAAACAGGCGAGTAGTTACAAGGCTGACTCCAAAATGCTTATACCGTTTTCGCTTTAGACCCACAGGCCGAAGCGGTAAACTCTGCAACCACTAGACTCCGAAGCCTGCACACGCCGTAATACGACCTAACCCACCTAAGCCCCAAAGCTTACTACAAACAATATCCATATACTTAAATGCATCATGAAGGACGTGGCTGCTTGCTCCTTCCACAAGCGGTGCAGCTTGGATCGGAGACTCAGAGCAAATTTTGCTGATGAGAAATTGCGCGGCCCGTACATGAATTGCCGATCTCTTCTGCTCTGGAATTGCACTTCTCCGTGGCCCTGAACCCTAAACCCCTAAACCCTAAAACCCTGTAAACCCTAAAAACCCTAAACCTGAAACCCCTAAACCCTAAACGCGAAACCTAGAAAGGCCTCAAGCCCAAAACACCCCATTGAGGAGTGGACGATCTCTGTGTGGACTCTGGCGCCCATCGACGTGGCCGCGCGAACTTATCGGGATCTCATAGGCGCCTTACTGGTTACACATTGTGGGGCTTAATATAGGGGCCTTACTATACTTCTAGGGTTCCTTTAAAGGGGTCCTTAAAGGGATCTATAAGGGGGTTCTATGGTATAGGGGTTTAAATAATTGCCCATACTGTTTGTTTTGGGGGCTCCTTATTATACTTATAGTATAACGGGCCCCAAAACCCTATACTAATTCTTAAGGCCCTATCTAACTAGGCTTTGAATGGTTTAGTCACTAGTCCAAATGGGAGGAGGGTCTACCGGTCTATCTGTCCCTATTGCTCCATGTGCTGCTTCTGGTTCCTGGACCCTAAAAGGAGCCCCCTTTTAAAGCCTGCTATATGGGTATGTCTTAGGTTCCTTTTTGGGGTTATGCTATCAGTCTATCATAACTCAAAAAAGGAACTACAACAGAGACTGTAGGTAGGCTTTAAGGTTTACGGTTTGGGGAAGTGTCTAGGGTTCAGGTTTTGGGGGAGGCATACCCTGATCCCGAAGCATGCTGGTGTTTAGGGTTTAGGGTGGGACACGATGCCAGGCGAATCTCCACTAAGGAGTCTTCTTTTGCCATCGTGCTCACAAGAACTCAGAAGATCTTCAGGTATAGTAGCCCCCGAAACCTAAAACCCTGAACTCCGAATACCACCAACCCCTCAAACCATAGCCCTCGAACGCCAAGTCCACAGAAGCCCTCTTGATCCTGGTCAGATCATACACCCTAAACCCTGAATGCTAAACCCTAAACCACACACCCATACTGCCTGGAGCCTACAAGCCCCAGTGTGCTGGTCAGATTGCCAAGCCGTAAACCTTATGAGCGAACCCATGAACATCTCTCAAGCCTTACAAGCCTTACAAAACCCAAAGCCATATGAAGCCTGTAAACCCTTTGAGCAGTCTAAACCCCTAAACCTTGTGCTAATATGGGTAGGAGTCAAAATACTTACCGCTAGACTATCTTCGCACCCTATTGCAAGATGTAATGCCCCTAAACTAAAATCCCAGAAACTCCTTATTGAACCCTCAGCTATTAAACCAACCTCCTCTACATCAGTTAGTGGAGCAACTGTCTGTCTGTTTTGATGGCCTAATTGTTCCCTAAACCCTAAACCTAAATAAACCCTAAACCCAAATTGCGCTGGTCAGATTCACCGAACTCGCAAGAGCTCATTGCCGTGATTCTCGCCCGAGGACGACTAGGGACCCTTGGACGCCTTCAGCCGGAGGGTGGAAGGAGGGGCTGACAGGGTTTAAGGTTTATAGAGTTTAGGGTTTATAGGGTTTATAGCGCCTATATTATATTACAGGGTTTATAGGGTTGAGGGTTTAGCGTTTATGGGGTTTGGGTTTAGGTTTAGGTTTTTGTTTTGGGGGTTAACTGTACCTAGACCCCGAAACTAGGTAATGTAATGGCCGAAAACCTTTAAAAGGTCACTGATCTACGAACTTTTGGGTTCCAGGCAGGGTCTTTGGTTTAGGGTTTACAGTAAACCCCATAAAGTTGGAAACCGGATTAAGGCCAAATAGTGCTGGGATTCCCTATGCATTACTCTTAAGGATTGAGGCTATTGGGTTTCCAACTTTTAGGCTTCTACTGTAGGTCAGTTTAGGTTTTGTTACTAGTGTTAGAGCATGCAGGCCCTGGATTCGTAAGCCCTCTCGCTTCTCTCCTTCAAGGACCCAAACTCAAGAATCCCATATAAAGCCCGTAGGGAATGGGGGGTTGTAAACCAGAAGGTGTTCTCATTGTACTGATTGCGTTGTCATGGGCGGGGATCTCACATGTTCCTTTGCCCCGCGAAAAAGCAGCTCCCGAGTGCGATGAGCAGTGAACTTCAATTGCAAACAACGCCAGGGCTTTCATTATAGGTTGTACGTGTAGTTTGGAAAATTGCACGAGAAGTGGGTCTACACTGCAGCTGCAGCCAACAACTTGAACAGGAACTACAACAGCAACTCCTTCGTGGAGGGCTTCAACGCCCGTGAATTAGCCGACGGCTGGCATCACATCGCTGTCGTGGGCCGCAACCGGCGGACCTCGCAACTCGACCACAAAGACATACCCAGTTCCTGCTATCCACTGATGCCATACTACTGGATGCACATCGCCCATGATTCTGTTAGTGCATCATGCTGGTACATATTTAGGTATCTCATTGTATGAGAATGTAACCTATTTATTATTGTACATGCACACTCTCACAGTCCGAAGCCCAGATTTGACTGTTTTGCACTTTTCATGTTTGCTTCTGCATCCTGCAAGCCGCTCGCCTACAGCCCCGCAGCACGAAACCCCAATAGAGGGCTGGACTGATTGACAACACCATAGCAATGTGATTCTAAGGTACCTTTGCAGTCCTTTTTGACCTATACCTTGATATGCACCCGGCCCAAACGCTATTCAAATTGTTCAGCAGTCGCCGGAAGTGGCACCCAACCATCAAATCTGCCAGCCGAAACCCGGGCATCGAACCCCTACCCCGAGTGGTGTGGGGGCTTCATTTTTCATGGTGATCAGTAGTAGTCGTGGTAGTAGTAGTAGGGCCTCTCCCGATATAATCCTATAGCAGCAGAACCTATACACGTAATCAGTAACCGAAACCCATCTTGAAATGAAGCCTTGTAACCGATCCGAAACCCCGCGTAAACCCTATATTCTGACTTGCTTATGAGCAAGGCACCTTCATTAGATTCGGGTAGGGCTCTTTCTGACAAGAGATCCCCAAGGGTCCATGTGCCCCAATAGTATATTAATATACTTTGGTCTCAAGGTAGTCCCTAAAAAGCTACTTTGGGGGCCAATGTATATACCAGTTGGTACATGAACCCCCCAAACCCTAAACCCTAAACCTTAAACCCTAAACCCTAAACCTTAAACCCTAAACCCTAATTTAAACCCTTAGGGACTGGCTCAGGAGTCTCTTGGTCGTTCTTCGCGTCTTTCGATGACTTGCGCCTCAATGCCCAAGGCTCCCAAGCCAAGTCTCCAAACGAAAAATCCGAAACCCCTAGAGTAAACCCCATAACAGGTCACTGATCTACGTACTTTTGGGTTCCAGGCAGGGCCTTTGGTTTAGGGTTTACAGTAAACCCCATAAAGTTGGAAACCGGATTAAGGCCAAAAAGTGCTGGGATTCCCTATACAGTCTTTTGGGTTTCCAACTTTTAGGCTTCTACTGTAAACGAAGGCTAAACCGGAAACCCTATAATAGAGTGGCCTTAATAAATACCCTATACTATTGCGGGGTCCTTATTCTAATTGCACTATAATGGGCCGGAAAACCCTGTTCTCATTATGAAGGCCCCTAATTATATTAAACCCTCCAACCCTTAAATCCCCAAACCATAACCCATATAGAATCTAATTGCCTCAGAGATCCCAAGCGCTCGCAACAGAAGCGTTCTAGGCCCCACACCAAGGTACTACGTCGACGGCTTGAGGATCGGCTCGAAGCGGTCGCAGGCCTGGGCGTAGTGTCCTAAACCCTGAACGCCCTAAACTCTATGCGGCCTAAGTTCTAGCAGTTGCAGCCGGCCAGGCACGAGGGACCATCGGCGTGGTGGGGAACAGCCGTGGCTGCAGAGCTGCTGGGCAAAACCTGGCTCCCTTGCACTTCTCTGCAAAGTATAGCTAAAACCCCCAACCACTAAGCACTAGACCATGGTATATTCCGTAAGCTTGTGCTGATTCCAGCACAGAGCAGTGGGCCCTGACTGGTATGTTTCCCTGAAAACCATCTAATACAGGGGCCTAAATAATTACACTCTTGTTCCTAGGGTTCCTTACTATATAGCTATATATAGGTCTATAGGTATAATATTCCCCAAATAAAGCCTGTTCTAATTATTAAGGCAACTACATTAGGAGTCTGGCTTCCTCTTGACTAGCCTTCTTCCGTCTACATGGGGCTATTCTATCTTCTAGAATTTCAAAAAGCGAGGCCTTGGGATTTATTTGAGGTTCTATCTTCTAGAATCTCAAAAGCGACCCCTTTAGAGTGGATTTTTCCGAACTTGGATCCCCTGAAAGTACAAAGTAAAAGACATGTTGCGGGTCTCAAAAGCTGCCTGCAAACCCTAAGTCGGTAGCCCCAAAAGCAAAAAGACCCTAAAGCAAGTGCCCTCATCATCAGGCTTTTGTAAACACAAGCTTCTCAAAGAACAAAAATGAATATAGCGACAAACCTGACAAAACCACCCTAAGGATCCAAGTAGTCCTTATTTATGGTTTTTGGTACCCAAAAAGGCCTTAAAGTCCTATAATAGGGAGTACTTGGACCCTCTGGGCCACAAAGAAGGAAGCCTGGGGCGTGATGTCGGACTTTCAGATGTTCGCCGTCGCCGCGGACGAAAACCAGATAAAGGGGCTCTACCAGTCCGGAGGCAAGAAGCAGTGCTTTGTCAGGGTTTAGGGTTTAGGGTTTAGTTTAGGGGTTAGGGGGTCAGGGTTGTTATGTTGCTTCTCCGTTTAAAATTGAGGTTTAAACACCGTGTTAAAGAGCTCTTTTGGTAGGGTGTGCAATGGCTCTGTGGGTTTCGATAAGTGTCTGACAAAGCCTGATTGGGCGTAGCAGGCTTTCTATCGGCCGCGAATTGGTTTATGCGGACTGTAGGGGTGTTTTGTAATGAGGGTTCGGGGCGTTGTTTTGCTTTCTGGTCCATGGCTTTAGCTCTGTAGGATTTGACCTTGGTAGATTGACTATTTGGCGGTTGAGGGTTAAGGCTTCCAGGTTGGAAGGTCGAACCTACCGCAATGCGCAGATACGATTCAGAAATGAAATATTATTCCCAAAAGGCTCGTAAGTACCTACATGGGCACACTTACCCAAACCATGGTAGCTAAGTTTTACTATAGAAACCCTGCTTTATGCCATGTAGGTGGTGTTTAGAACCCTCCGGGCTTCAGAAGAAGTACGAGTTGCAGCCCTCTGAAGCCTCGCTACAAAGCCCTGCACTACTTCGCAAGGCGCCCCCGAAACCCTAGCACCCCACACAGTTCCTATATGGGAGTTTCCGAAAATTAGGGGTACCTTATTTTGGGATCCTTATAATAAGGGTCCCCTATTTTCGGAAACTCCCATATACCCCAAAACCCTAAAAACCGTCGAACCTCCAAGTAGGATAGCACTCTTGTGACAAAGCTAACCCAAAGCCTGAAACCCTGGGCGTCCGAGACTTGAATTAAAATCAAGGCTTCTGACGTATAGGAGTCCTTTGTCAAAAGCGCTTCAAAAGCAACCAAAAACTGACGGCTTGATGAATCCGCAAGCCTCAAAAAAACTTTCAAAAAGCGAGCAAAAAGATGGCTTTTATGATTCCTAAACAATGAAATGCGCTTCAACCCGCCCCCCCCCCCTGAAAAAAAATGGCTTCTCTGACTCCTACACATCCAATCGCGCTTCAAAGAGCAAAAAAACAAACCCCAACGCCCTAAACCCTCAACCCCTAAACCCCCCCACCCCTAAACCTCTAAACCCCTGAACCCCTAAACCCCTAAACCCTAAAACCCTTACCCTGAACCCTAAACCCTAAACCCTCAAAAAAAAAAACACCCTAAACCCCAAAAGACCCTAAACTAAAGCCCTCCCCAGCTCCCGGTGGCTCCGCACCGACTCCGCCTGGGGAGCCTTGGCAGCAGGCCGTGGATCGGCGACTGGGATGCAAGGCCTTGGGTTTCAGGGGGTTTAGGGTTTAGGAGGGTTTAAATTAGGGGGTTCCTTATTATCATATAGTGTAATGAGCCCCAAAACCTTAATCTAATTATGAAGGCCCCGATATTAGGGGGGTTTAAGGGGTTTTAGGGTTTATGAGGGGGGGGTGATGATTCAGGAATGGGTGTTGTGTAAGGGATCCAGGGCTTTGGGTTTAGGGCTGAGAAAGCATGAACTGAACCTCCAATCCTAAACCTTAAAACCCCAAACCCCATGCCCCAGCGAAACCCCGAGCCTGCAGTGACCCAATCAAGGCAAAATCTCGCAGAAGAGGACAGCAGCAGCTACGGCAGCGAAACCTCCTCCGACAACTCCGCAATCGACTTCTGAGGCAAGGTCCCAGAGACTCCAATGTCCCTTAGTTAAGGAATACGTATACCCATGAATTATAGAAGGGCCCCTAATATGATTTAAAGTATACTCCTTAATTAAGGGACACTGGAGTCTCCGGGGTTTAATTTAGAATTCGGGGTTTAGGGCCTGCTATATATATATATATTATAACTATTTGTTTATTTACATATGTAGTGCATATACATATATCATATACATATACATCTATATATATATACATACATATTTATGTTTATATGGCCAGAGCTTTTCCTTTAGTGAGCTATAGTTCCTCTAGGATATTGGATCTAAGAGAATGTATCTCAGTTCTAAAGACTGGTGCCCGTTCACCGATCTAGGTGTATGGTGTATAGGAGGTTTGCGTGAGCTAAAGCGGTCCTCGTGTTTCGTAAACCCTAATTACCCGGCAAACCCGCACCCTAGAATTTCCCAGATATTCCCCTCCCTCAAGCACCCAAGGAAAAATCCTCAACAGCTTCGGCCGAGGAATTCACAAGAGCAACAAGAACAACAAGAACAACGAGAGCAACAAGAGCAACCACCACCGCCACCACCACCACCACCACCAACCACCACCACAAACCGTTCATCGAACCCTGACATAACCCCGATACAAAACTCTACAGATAAGCTCACGCAGGCACATGGACCTTCGGGGCCAGTTCTCGCTTCTGCAGGGCCTTTGTTTGGCCAAGAGATTAGCAGATTAGAATGTGGAGCTCCTTGAATCTGAAGGCACCCGTTGGCAATGAACTACTGTATTGGTTTAGAGTTTAGGGGTCAACGGCACCGGCTGTTGGAGAAAGAGGAGAGATTAGAAAGTCAGACTCCCTTCGGAAGATCTCCACATGCGTAGGTGTGAAGGTTTGCTTGCTGTGAGTCGCACCTTCACATTGGCCGCTGTACAGATCCGCGGTCGGGCGGCACCTTTGAGGGTTCCTTTCTGGATCCTAAACCCTAAACCCCCTAAACCCTAAACCCTATGTGAGGTTTTATGGCTTCGGCCTTAGGGTTTAGGGCAACTTCGGGTAGTACTTGAAGACTTCAAGGGGTATTGTCTGTTCAGGGAGTGCCGATCTGAAAGAAGCAGTGTTGACGCGCCCGGAAACCAAGACCCAAAGCCCCAAACTCAAGCATCCATCGACCCGATACAGGCGATACAGGGTTTAGGGAACAGGCACGGTAAAACCCGCTTAGACTTAGACAGATCAACACTGATAGAGTCGAGGACAGTCTTCTTAGCCAGAAACACTTCGGGTAACCTTTAGGGTTTAGGGTACTATGAGGGATTCCTGTGAGGGATCTACACTACAGGGGTTCCACACGGGGCTCTTACCGGGCTTTTAGTCCAAGTAGCTGAGTAGGTAACCTTTGAGCTTCAGAAGTTTAGATCAGCCTACCATAACTCAAAAGGTTAACCTTGCTTGGCCTAGGGTACTCAGCCCCTAAGAAAAACCATGAACCATGGAAGCAATGAAGTTACCGTCATAGGGATCTATAGTAAATAATGTGGTTTCCTTACTATGGTAACTTGAATCAAATCCCTTAACAAGAACAGTGAAAAGCTTTAGGTCGCAGGCGTGGCTTTCCAAACACTAGATATCCTAAAGAAGGGGTAGGGTATGACTTTCTATATTTCGTAGACGTTGCCCAGAGAAAAATGAATCTGACATCCGTCTGAAGGGAATCCTACACCATGCAGTTACCAGTTACCTTGCAGGGAACCCTGCGACACAAAGCCGAAAGTGATGGCAGAGACCTGTGTTCTCTTCGCTACACGACTCAATCAGTAGTTTTCGTTTGGCTTCGTGCGAAAAGCAGCCGACGGCAGACGAAAAGTGCGCTTCTGCCTCTTTTGGTGTCGACGGGCGCAGAGGTGGGATGGTATCACTTAGGAGTCCGGTAAATTTGAAGATTTGCTGTAAGCTTCATGCTTTCGGAGTGTGCTTATTCTGAAAACCCATTTTGAATATGATGAATGATATGGCGCCCGTTTTACGAAGGCTTATGCGGCTGTCTTCATGGAAAGCAGAGTCGCAGCAGAGTAAGTATTGTTCGTGTTGTGCGGCTGTCAAACAGAAGTTGGGTTAAGCCGGCGAGTCGGTTTCATATTGCTGCACGTATTACTTTGATGGATATTATAAGTACTACTAGGGTTTAGGGTTTTTAGGGTCTACGGCTGTTGGTACTTCTATTATATCCACTGCTCTTCTTCTTATCGTTACTACTACTTCTAGCACGAAACAACAGGAGTATTCTTCATGGGTACTCTAGGGATTCAGAGGAAGGGTCCGGTTCAAGAGTCACCAAGACAGGTCACCAGATGTGGGAGTTTCTGAAAATAGGGGTACCTTATTTTGGGGTCCTTATAATAAGGATCCTACTATTTAGGGTACTATATTAGGGTCCCCTATTTTCGGAAACTCCCATGTATTGCTTGGAGGTTCATGGGTAGTTATAAGTGGGGTTACAAGTAGGCTAACTGTAGTTATAAGCCGTATTAGGGGACTTATAACCCCACTTCTAACTACCCATGAACCTCCAAGTGCGCTCACACTTTAAAGCTTATCGCTTAGTGCATGAGCGTTTCGTAGGGCTTGGGGATCAATGTTTCCGGTTTGCAGCTTGAGGATTCAATGTTTGCAAGCGTAGGCGGTATTGCCCTATAGAGCATGGCTTCTTTGTCGGTCCGACAGAAGACGCCGCCCAAGTGTGCAAGCAAGCATTTGGGTGTTTGACACCTTAGAGCGGCTGGCAGCAACCATAAGAATCAAAGGCGTGACCCCAGTAATTATTAAATTATTGATAATCTCATGAGACACTCATAGTAGTGAAACAAGGCGAAGAACAGTAACAGTAAGCAATAACAGGTTCGAGTCATAGCGATAGTAGCATTTACTGCGATGCTACACACCGGATTCAACATCGTGCTCGCCCTGAATCCGAATTCCCTTTGCCGTTAATTTCGTCATCACAGAGTTGCCCAGAGGATCGTAAATACTTACATGGGGAGACTTACCCAAACCATAATAGCAATTTCTACTATAGAAATCCTTTTTGCCATGTAGGTGCTAGTGTCGAGCTATCAAAGTGACGATGCGCGCACAGTCACACCTCGAGACGCTACCCCAATTCGCCAGAAATCCTACATTAGGACCCAGACTAGGCCATCATTCTTTTTGTTAGGGTTTAGGTTCCCTTATAACCCCTTTCAAACCAAAAAGGGCATCCTTTTTATTCCTGGGTTACTCTTAGGTCTAGTACAGTAGCTTATACCAGACATGCAGAGAGAGAGAGTCGATCAGACCTGCAGGTATCGCGGCTTTGCAACAGGCCCGGGCAAACGGAGTATAGGGGCCTTGATAATTAGAATAGCGCTTTGGGGCCCATTATACTGTAATCATAATAAGTAACCCCCAAAATAGTATTGATAATTATATTATAAGCCCCTCCCAAACCGTCACGCCTACAAAGCCACCCAAACCCCTCATCCTCGAAACACCCGAAGGCTGTACCCGAAATTGACGCCCCAAACCCTGCGAAAACTTGAAGAGGCCTCTCACGAAGCTCGCTTCTGACACCCTTTTAGACAGGAGGATTCATACACCGAAGTATACTCTGAAGGGTAGCATTCTTTTGTTGATGTGCTGTTTTGCCGCCTGTGCAGGGTTGAGGGCTTTAGAGCTAATGCTGCGGGGGTCTGCAAAGAGTCTACATTGCCAGATTTGTTGATTCAGGGTCTGATTCTGAACTAACGAAGTGAAGTTTTAGCAAGGGCCTCGCGGCATTTTTGAAGACTGTGTAGCTAAATGAGGTTAGTGTTCAGAGCTTGGAGATTTAGGAAATGAAGCTTTCCGGCTGCGCCCTATATAGCATCTCGCCAGTTCGGAAAGCCAGAACCCGCCATAAACCCATCCTGAACTCTGCAGCGCCAAATATGGGCCCAAAAAATTAGCAACACTATTTTGGAGGTTCCTTATTATATATCTATAGTATTGTGGGTCCCAAAGCCCTATTCTAACTACTAAGGCCCTACATTATACAAAGTCTCTAGGTGCACCCGCAACAAGAACCCCGCCCTCGTATCCTATACACGAAGCCCACCCTGGAGCTCTGAAACCAGTCTGGGCTTGAAGGCTTGGGAACTTATACCCTAAGGATCCATGTACCCAAATGGGAGTTTCCGAAACTTCGGGGTACCTTATGTTGGAGTCCTTATAATAAAGATCCTACTACTTAGGGTACTATACTAGGGTCCCCCATTTTCGGAAACTCCCAAATAGTATATACATTGGCCTTAAAGTAGTCCCTATATAGGTACTTTAGGGCCAATGTATATGCTGTATGGGTACATGGACCCTTCGAGCTTCGGGTTAAGCAGGACCACCGAACAAGCCACCAACCCTTTCAGTTCATCATTTTGTATCCGCAAACTCGCAGATGCGCATGCCGGACGCCAAATTCAGAAAACCTGTCCTCCTAGACCTAGACCTTAATGCCGCGAAGACATGCCCCAAAATCTACAAATCATTTCTTGACCTATGTCGACATTGGAGCAACAAGTATTTTGGATGCAGGACAGAGCCGCGATAGAACGGCTGCGATTGCCACGAGAAGGCCGCTTCAAGAGTGGTTGTGTGTCGCGTAGAGTTATAAAGCATTCTAAAGCTGTACTTAGAATAAAGTACCTTGTGCCGCCAGTAACACCATCTGTTAACCTGATTGTAAGAAGCCTCCTACAAGTTCTCCGCAGGGGTCATGGCAGTGCTTAAGGTCCATAGAGTGGTCCGAACAAAGTAGATGAGGGGTGAGGCTTTAAGGTTGAATTTTGGGATATCAACCAATCAACCCAAGGAAGCTGAGTATCAACCATGGAGAATCCTACCCAAAAGAGCAGGCAACAGGCCTCTCGAGCGCCAAAATGCCCTAAACTTATTTGAATCTCCCAAGCGTTCCTCCTAATGATTTCCTGGTACTATAGTGCCCTTGATCATTCGCCTCGGGTTTTGGTGTAGATTACACTGTTTTGCCATAGTACTACAGGGGACTACGAATCGTATTCATAAATCAGATCGCTAAGACCCAGACCCAAAGACCCTAAACGTCCTACACCCGCAGTAGGATCCAGTTCTAACCGTCCCGGGGAGCTTCCCCGCAGTCGCAGAAGTTGCCAATATTTTCCCGAAGACCCTCGCAGAGCTACCGTGTCATATTCTATGGGCCTCCAGCTTGCAGGGGTCGATTCATGGCGTGATTTGCACGGTCTCGGGTGTATCATGGGCACCACTCTAAACTCGGCCTTTGCAGCCAGCTGGTCGAAACATGCAAGAACACGCCTACTCTACTGTAAAAGTTCCCTAAACCCCTAAACCTAAACCCTAAACCAATAACTGCCCACATTAATCCTTAGGGCGCCTTGATGCCCTAAAACTTTATTTTTATTTTTGAAGCCCCTACACTAAATTCCTCCAAACCCTTTATGGAGCCCTCAAAGGAGCCCTTTAAGCAACCCTCTTCGAATTATTACGGCCCCTAAATCATAGAACCCTAGTATTATAGATCCCTTACAGAACCCCCTTTGAAGGAGCCCCGTAAAGCAACCCTCTTCGAATTATCACGGCCCCTTTGCTCAACCCCGATAGTAGCCCTTATAGCCCTTATAGTAACCCTTATAAACCCGTTGTAAGAACCCTTGAAAGGAACCCCATTCTAGCCAAGCAGGCCGTTTCGAATTATTGTATTGCACCACGAACCCCCAACTTCTAAACCCTAAACTTAGGCCCTAAACCCTGTTCGAATTGCTAGGGTTTAGGGGTTTAGGGAACCATGCACCTGCTCCCAGGATCGCCAGGCACCGTGCAGGAGGCGACACCCGGACCACGCATCCAGTCGTGGAGCCTGGTGGATTGAGTGGACAAAAGTCGCTTCCTAGAGCCCCAAAACTAGGTAAAAACTAAACCCAAGACTCCTAAACCCTAAACAACTAAACGCTAAACCCTCAATAAGAGGTAAAATAATGGTCCAAAACCTATAAAAGGCCACTACTCTACATGCTTTTGGGGTCCAGGTTCTGCTATTCAGATCAGAGACTCTGAGACCCGCCCTGCAGGAGTTCGGCACTCTGATAGTCTTGTTACCAACTGAAGGTCAGGGTTTAGGGTTTAGGGTAGGTCCTTAGGTGCTTTTCACTCTGATAGTCTTGTTACCAACTGAAGGTCAGGGTTTAGAGTTTAGGGTTTAGGGTAGGTGTTTCTTCTCCCGGGGCCCCCGGGGAGAGAATTGGAAGCCTGCCAGATGGAGGAGCCAGCTATGGTCTCTCGGTAGCCGTGCGTCTTGGGTGGATTGCATGACACTAGCTGAAGGCCTTTCGGTCAGTCAAGCATCGACACCTTCTGTACCGAAGCTACAATACCTTCACTTCTGAAGCAAACCGGTGCACTGCGGGAGCCGCAGTACTGTAGCATTCGCACAGCTTCTGTCCTGGTTGTTGCTCAAAATTTCACACATGACAGTTTAAAAAGTGCACGCCAGTAAGGAAGTTTGGGTTTGTATAGACATAAGATGTATGGATGGATGGATGGATGGATGGATTGATGGATGGATGCACGGATGCATTGATGAATGGATGCATGGATGCATGTATTGATGTATGTACTAATGTATGTACTGATGTATGTATGCAAGCATGTATGTATGTATGTATGTATGTATGTATGTATGTATGTATGTGTGTATGTATGTGGTTATCGAAAGTTATTTTTTATTGGGACAACGAACATAACAGATATAGATAGAGAGAGAAACAGATACAGATACACAGAGTGAGCGAGAGAGAGAGGGAGAGAGAGAGAGAGAGTGTGTGTGTGTGTTAGATAGCATACCTCTTGGCACACATGGAGGACTTCCAACAGCAGGGCGTCATTACCATGTTTGGGAACTGCGGTTGCCCGGCCCGCCTCACAAGGACAACAGCAAACATGGCGCAAGACGAGTTGTCACAATTTCAAGCCAGGTTATCTATACATACATATATATATATATGTATCATATGTATATACATGTATATACACACACATGCTGTGATATTGCAAAAATCCATTTTTTCCATTCTCAGCGGTGGAGTCCTCTTCGGACGCTCGCCTAGCGTGAATTCAACTAACAAAAAGCGGTGAAACATCAAGCAGCCGAAAACAATCCGCGGTCGTCGAAACTGAATCCACATGCTGTCAGCCACTCTGCAGCCGGGCCAAGAGCGGCTTGGAGGCGGGGACAGTGGAGTCGGACAGGTTGATCAGCTGCTAGCGTGGTACACACGGCACATTTGGCACAGGCCTGCTCAAGCCAGGCGGAATATGCCTGCGCATCACGCACGGTAAGGCTCGTAGGCTCTCGGGGAGACACGACGTGCGGCGGTGGGGCTTCCAGGTCCAGAACATACACCGCTCCGGACAGTGCAAGGNCCCTGAAGCGGCACCCAGTCAGGGCAAGTGAAGCAGTCTGGCGACCGCACACGCTGTGGCTGTCGAGTGTCAGCAATCAGATCCGGGTCTAGCAGCAGCAGCATGTTCTGCGCCACTTCTCGGCGCCACTCCGTGCATGGTTCTGCTGATGACCACGCTTCAACAGTGGATCTGAGGGTGCACAAGGGCTCGATGCAACCCACTATTGCCTCCCAGACTGCGGTTTCGTCGCCGCCCTCCAGAGCGGTCAACTCCTGTAGTAGGGCCCCATTGACGCCACCGGAGAAGTCGAAGCCCGGCGCTGGCACTACCTCTCCGTCNGCATGCCCCGCCCATGAGGTCCGCGATGGGTAGCTGCGGCGGCACGGCAAGCAAGCCTCTGTGTGCCGGGGCTCATGCTGGCTCTCTACACCTCGGCTTGTACCCGAAATTTGACAAAGCGCTTTGTGGAGCCCGTCCAGGGCCGCTATGACAGCAAACTGGATTACCGCGAGGGCCTTCGCCCGTTTACAAAGGCCTTTGTACCGGCCCGGCTTGGTCTGAATGAAGTGCGACCACTCTTGCCAGTGGCCGTCGGGAGACGGCAAGTCAACTGTTCGCCAGCACCAAGCATACAACCACCTTAGATCCGCACGCAACATCTC